>JAWHQI010002678.1:0-28833 GCA_033032865.1 Dactylorhiza incarnata | reverse complement strand
CCCCCCCCCCCCCCCCCCCCCCCCCCCCCCCCCCCCCCCCCCCCCCCCCCCCCCCCCCCCCCCCCCCCCCCCCCCGACTATCATTCTTTATCTACAAATATCTTCTCACCATGAAATAGGATGGAGGTCTCGAGATTGTGTGTATTATGGGACCCCCGACCGCCATTCCCTATCTGCAGGTGGACTAGAAGTATCAAGTGTGTGCATCTGATAGGACCCCCTGAATGAAAACTCCCATGTCTAAGTATCTGCAACCTCTAAAGAACACGAGTATTCATTTGTGTGAGTATGTATATAGCCGAGTTTGTATATGTGTGAGTATGCAGGTGCAATTATGCGAGTTTGGGTGTGCATCTTGTAAGTTGCACAAATCAAGGTAGTGATAAAATAACCTCACATCGAGCCCATGAGCCTAACGAACACTCATCGCGTTTGAGCCTAAGTGTCTAACGAATCTCACAAGCGGGCGAGCATGAAAGAAGCAAGCGAACAAAAAATCCTTTTTCCTTCATTAATAGAGACATTACATTCAAAAAGTTGTAAGTGACACCTTGAATAAAGGTTTGTCCAAAAATTCTGTACAAGTCTTGCAAGTTGGTCAAAAAGTTCTCTGCCGACTAGGCGTCATCATCTCCACCGAGGTACAATTCATCACCAGTTTATTCATCCTCATCCTTGTCGCCATCAACATTGACACATCCACGTCCTCTCCCTCCTCATCCTCGACATCCTCATCCTCGGCATCGTCTAACCTAGTAGATAGGATGTGATTAGGGGAATGGGATTCCTCGGCGAGTAATCCCGGGATGAGGTCCATCATTATCAAGCCCGGTCACCTCCAGTACTAGATTGTCTTCGACCTTTAACTTGTTCAGGATGTCATTCCCGATTGCTCGCGAGATGTCGCAATGAATATGCAACATCTCATCGGCGTGCATCCGGATCTTCTTGCCCACTTTGGAGGTTCCCTCTGTTGATGGATGTTGCTCGGCTGGCCAAGTTTCTAGCTCGACAACCCTTATTGATCGACTTCCAGAGATGCTCGGCAGTCCGCCAGCTCTTGCTCCTTCTTTACAGTATCAAGCTCGGCGTGCTGCGAATAAGAAAGGTAGTAGCCAGTAAGATAATTGGCGAGTATTGATAAGCGATGATGTGTAAATGTTTCAATCAAGACACAGTTACATCATAAGCCATGCAGTTGGCGGCTTTCAGCCCAAGCGCGAGGATGGTCTTGCTCAGTGCCTTGATCCTCGCCTCAGCAGTAAGTAAGCTCATCTCCGTCTGATAGTTATCCTCTAGAGACCATAGGAGCGAGCACGAGGACTAGTGCGTGAGGTACTCAGATGAGACATCTTGAAGATATTCTTGCTGAGAGTCACTGAATGCTCGCTCTCGGCCTAGGTCACCAGTGGGAGACCATAGGCATCCTCGCCGCTCTCCCTTCCTCGAAGTTGCGATGGAGGTGAGGATCGCCTGGATCTGAGGGGTCCGCGTCCTCGCCGAGGTCCCAACTCGCGAGTTTTTTCCTCTTCCTCGCATGCTCTTGCGCCTTTGCTTTGAATTTTCCCTTATCCTTCTTTTTCTGCGAGGATTCAACCCTCTCACCCGCCTCCACCACTATGTTGTTAGGAAGTGACGACAGATCTATCGGGGATCCCGACGATTCATCATCATCATTGTGTGGTTGACTTCTCGCGCCTTGCCGAGAAGAAGCAGCCTCCTTCGCCGCAGGGAGAGGCTCACGCGAAAGAGTGCGAGAAGCTGCAGAAGATGAGAAGACAAAGTTAGTCGTCATACGAGAAGAATGCTGAAGAATGTGAATATGAAAGATGCTGACTCAAAAAATTTACCTTCACCCGGGAAGTCCACCCAGTTGGTTGACATGTCGCCAAAAGACGACATCGAACTTACGACCTCGGAAATCATTGAAGAGTTGATCCCTCGGTCCATTCAGCAAAGGAGGGAAGAAGACAGCCTCGGGCGCCTGCTGATATCGACGAATCACACTATCAAAGTTGTCGCTGATGATGACTATTCGCTCGCCCCAGCGTTGAACCTTGTTCATTGTGCCGACTAAGGTATAGATGTGGTTGTACAAGTAAACGATGCCCTCGTTAGTCGCCCCGAAGGAGAAGACCTTCCTGAAGACAAAAAGATTAAAAGTGATCTTCTCAGATCGCATGAAGCAAAGGAAGTCGATGATCATCGCCACCCCATTGGGATTGATCTGGGCGGGGACTATCCCGTGGTAGCATATTATTTGACAGTGCTCCCGCCACAAGGGAAATCGCAGGTCGGCCTCAAAGTGGCGAATAGGGAGGATGATCTCGTACTCTAGGAAAGTGTTGAGTTTCTCCGCTTGGCGAGGAAGTCTTGTCGAGTACCCCTTGGGTAGGAATCTCTCCTTAAAGTCATCTAGATCTTTCTGATCGGTGGACAACTTTTTGAAGGTTGCCACGACAAAGTTCTTCGCATGACCCATCCGCCGAGCAGCAGCATCGTCAGCTATCTTGTAGAAATGTGAGTAGGAAGTGTGAGTACAGTGGACAAGAAGGAGTCAGTTGAAGGTACTCACAGGAAGAAGAAACAAATCGCTGGTAGAGTAATAAATACATACCCCTTATTTATAGGTGGAAGCAAAGGAGGGTATCAGCAAGCTTGTCGCGACAAGCGAATGGGGTCTAGCGAGCGGCGCAAGAAGTTACCGTTTAAATCTCGTGAGGACCTGCATGAAAGCATTTAGAAACTCGTCGAGACTAATGGCCGACCTAGCATCGATACTCGAAAATTTGAAGAAGACAAGCAGAAGCATCATCACAGAATACAAGGCAATAAATCAAAAGATGATATTAAATGCTCGCCAAATCAAATTATAAATCAATCAAAGTCATAGTCTACATAATCGCCCGAGGCGAATATAAAAAGAAGAAAAGATTAAAAACTCCCAAGGCCTAGGGAAGTTCGCGCACTGGTCAGGAGGTTGATGATATCGCCCGACCCACCCCATGTCGCGTGTGCACCTAAAGTGTTCGGTGGCTGTGGCCATCACATACTTGCTCTTGCAGAGTTGATCATCCATTCTCGCCAGCCTTCCCGACATGCCCATGCTCGCCCACATGGCGACTAGCTCATCATGATGAAGCTTCTTAGTCTACATAATCGCCCGAGGCGAGTACACAAATAAGAAAATATTAAAAACTCCTAAGGCCTGTGGAGATTCGCGCGCTGGTCAGGGGCTGAGTACATCGCCCGACCCACACCATATCATGTGTGCGCCTGAAGTGTTCGGTGTCCATGGCCATCACATCCTTGCCCTTGCGGATTTGACCCTCCATTATCGGCAGCCTTCCCACCGATCCCAGACTCGCCCGCGTGCCGACTACCTCCTCTTGATGAAGCAGCTGATGATGTTCTATCATCACCACTCGCTGTTCCAGCTCGTTGATCAAATGGAACCAAGACTCTGCGCTGACCAGCCGCTCCCCAAATTCCTTAGTTTTGGTTACTCACACCTCCAGCGCGGATATACGGAGATGAGACTTGCAGATGGCCAGTTGGTCTAACTTGGCCTCCAGCTCCAGGTAGGCACGAGCACTCCTTTTCTGATACTAGCGGAGGGTAAGCCCTATGACATCAATCAGCGCCCCCTAGAGTAGAAGGGCGGCCGATCAAAAGAGAAGATAATCATCCAGTTGGCGAGGATCCCAAGAAAGAAGTAGCAACTGACCCGAAGCAACGAATTACTAGGTCGAGGAGTGCCAGTCCTCGCCTCGCGACGAGGGCTGCAAAATGATCCATGTGAGGAGTTCGAGCTCGGAGAGAAAGGCTGCGATGAGTCGGATCTTGTCCCCTAACGAGGAGCCCCCGCGATGATCCCTGTCTGTTGGGTCAGAGCGCGGTGGCGACAATCCAGTCCACATGTGAAGGTCGGCAGCATATCCCTTGTCGCGACCATCAAGATCTTTCCCTCCACCGATATGCGCAAAGAGGTGTGAGAATCTCCCATTCCCCCTGCCCTACGACGATACCGCAGGAGGAACCTCGAAAGTGGAGGCTGACATTGAGTGGGTGTGGGCCGGCCGAAGCAACAGATGTTGACGACATTGGAGGCGACGGTGGAAGGTTACTTGTGGGTAACAACAACGTGCTCACAGGTGTTGGTCGTGAGGTGTTTAAAAGTGGCGGAGGTGGATTACTCACTGTAAGTACCTTGGTCGCTTGTGGGAGGCGGAGGTGTCTTTTCACCTCAACTTGCGATTTTTTCTGTAGGAGGTCGCTTGTCGCTCGCAGGGGGAAGCTGTTCCTAGCAGATACCTTCCTGCCGCCGAGGTTGAGCCGGGCAGATTGACCAGTCCGCGTCGGTCTCGACTGAGACTCAAGAGCTATCAGAGGAACTGATGGCAGAGAAGGCACCGCCAGGAGCTCCAGTATTCGGCAGTACTACAAAAAGAAAGAAGATCATTAGCGCGATCAAAGAGAAATCGGTAACCATCTAAAATATGGCAATGAAGCACAAACCTCACAAGGAGGTGAGCCCAGGATGCGTCTAAGCCTGGGACCCAGTAAGGTCCGCCTCGGTGGTGACCTACTGTGGCGGGAAGGCGAGATGCCTCAGGAGCAGGTTGCTTGGCGTCATCATCAAGACCAGTCGCTCGGGTATCTCCTAAGTATTCGCGGGGATCTTCGATTGATTGGCGGTTGGTGCGGTGATGTTCTCTGGAGCGGGTTGTTGTTTCTTATTCTTCTTCGCGATCTTCTTTTTTCTTCTTCGACGAAAGAAATTCGGCGAGATCGTCGCCCTTGCGAGGATGTTTGTGGGTGTTCGGCTTCAAGAACCCTTCTATTTCAGCCATGCTCGCTTGAAGTGCTTCCTCGATAGTGGGAGACATCTCGTACGGGTTCAGAAAAAGGTGTGCAATGAAAGAACCACCCCCTCTATTTATAGAGGTCAGGAGTTATCAAGACAGTGTCGAGAAGGCCAGATACTTGTCAGGAGCAACTCACAGAATAAGGGTTGGATGTTTCTTTCTGAGCTCATTTGTAGCTCGCAAAGCGAGGGGATTTTGTACAACCCATATTCGTCAAGGGTAAAAACTCATTCAAGCCACGTAGGCAGAAGTCAAAGTCAAAGATCTTGACAAACCGGCCAGCAGGAGAAATGGAAGGCCTGGGCGAGTGTGCTAGTATCCCTCCATACTCGCTAGGTGGGCAATCATGGGAGATGCACGTCGAAGGCAGGCGAGATCCTCCCAATATCGCGTAGTCGCCGAGTAGGGTCGGGCTATAAATAAGCTTCCCCTCCCGTTTGATTTGCCTATAAATATGACCACATGGGTACCAGGAATTGAACCTTTCGCTGAACTTTTGGAGCCTGCTTTCGAAGACTGGCATCGTGAGATCTTGGCTATCCCCTTAGTCGCCACTTTAGATACTCTCCAAGTTGGTGTCTTCCTCGTACCCTGCTCGACCATTCTTGGTTGTGGAGAAGTTTCTTCTATGCTTCCGGGTACGTGGTGAGACCTCTCTGCCGCAGCGCCTGGAGTCCTTTTTGAGTTCCCTTAGTCTCTTTGTCCTTGCCCCTCGAACCGTCAAGTAGGCCCGCCGCACCAATAACCTTAAGATGCATTGATCCGAATATTTGAAGCCGAGATTTTTCAGGCTTCAACAGAAATGACGTGGATGAATCGCTTATGTGACAATAAAATATTTTTTTTTCTGTAATTATTTTATAAAAATAATCATTAAAATTGAATTTATATTTTGAAAAAAAAATTAACGCATTTCGAATTTATATTCTTCTATTTTAAATAAATAATAATAAATCTGGGATTATAAAAGCCCGCATGCAATTCAAATATCAACAAGTGAAAGAAATCCAAATGTAGTATTCTCGGTGTCACTTTTACTACCAAAAGATATATTAAAAGATATATTAAAAGATATATTAAAACATATAAAAGATATATTAATCACCTGAAATAAATATGACTGAGAATGCTACATTTTGAATTTCTTTCATTTTATATTTCAATGGCATCGTGGCTTTTATAATACTCAATTTCTTGTTATTTGTTTCTTGTATAAGTATATAAATTCAAAGTGTGTTAAGAAAAATTAATAAGACAAAGTATAAATTTAAAAATTAATAATTATTTTTATTAAATATTTACAAAAATTATTTTATTGTCATATAAGCGATTCATCAACATGTTAATGATGTTAGTTCAGATAATTATTTGAAATAAATTATAAGGAGCTTATTTGAAAGAAATGAAAATTAAATAATCTATTTTAAAACTAAACTCAAAGTTAACGGACTAATCTAATTATTTTGCCATTTCAAATATTAAGACAGCGAAGATGATAAACAATACCATTATATCTCCGTTAAATATTTAAATTCCTAAAAATAAGATAATTAATTAATTTTAATAATTAGAAATGTTGCGGCTCACTCGAGGATCTTGGAACCGGTCGAGACTGGACTGCTTAGTTTGGGAGCGGTCGAACGCACAATCAGTTACAGAGGAAAGAAACGTCTGGCAAGAGACCCTTTTTACCGCAGAAAACCCCAAAAATGGGTGAAAAAAACACATGGCCGGAGTTGTGCCGCCAAACTTCACTATTTGATGGCGTTATGCAGAGCCTTTTAAGAGAAGGCGAGGACGACAGACCGCTCGGGCGAAGGCCTCCCAGGAGGAAGCCACGTAGTAGCTCTCGGTTGATTTCTAAAATCTAGCGTGCTTCTGACGTGAAGCACAAAAAAAGTCCTTAAGGGTTTCTCCCTCATTCTAACGGATCCCTGACAGGTGGGAGGGGTCTTTAACAATTCGGCGATTGGCGATAAAATGATCCAGGAACTGTGTGGGTTAGCTCCGTGAAATTGTTAACGGCTCCTTCCCGGAGGGAATGATACCATGTCACTTACGAAAATGCCAGCTGTGACCATAGTAGATGCATGAATCAAAGCAGATACTAGAGTGGGACCCTTTGGTTGGCCTTTCAACGTGGCTGGGAATACATGACACATCAGCTGGTCAGGGGCATTGCAGATCCTCATGATGGTGGCGAAATGATCAACATGCTCTGATGGGTCATTCATTCTGTCGAAGGACTCGATGTTCGGGAGCTTGAAATCGTGCGAAATTGGATGCGGCGAGACCTCAGGTGTTAATGATGAACGGTGATGACAAGGACGGCGGGCCAAAGCGGCGTGCGGCCCGACTTGTTCTCGTTCTTCAGCGATTACGTCGTGAATCTCTTTGCGAGTGAGTCTTTCGCCTACAAGTCCGAAGTCTGCTGCTCTATGTGGTGGCGTTCGGTCGGAGGGTGACTCTGAGCTGGCTGAGGCGAATTGCCTTGCTCGGGGGCTAGGTTATGGACTCCTAGCGATCCTCTGTTCCTTAAGAGGGCAAAGTACTCTTCTACTTGGCGCAAACGTTCTTCCATTATTGCGATGGGTGCATTCTCGGTCTCTTCTGCGAGAGGCCTGTTATTGTATAAGTGTGAGGGAACTGCATTAACGTTCCCCCCAAGGGATAATCTTCGGTAGCGCAGGTAGCTCTTCTTGCCACTATTATCATTCTTCGAGTATCATTGTGAAGGGGATACTGTCTTCAGAATCTTCTGGGAATGCTGGGAACACGTTCCCACAGGCGGCGCCAAACTGTTGCGGCTCTCTCAAGGCTCCTGAAACCGGTCGAGACAAGACCGTCTTAGCATGGGAGCGGTCGAGCGCGCAATCAGTCACAAAGGAAAGGGACAGCTGACAAGGGACCCATTTTACCGTGGAAAATCCCGAAAATGGGTGAAAAACCACGTGGTTGGAGTTGTGCCAACCTAACTTCATTATTTGATGGTGCTGTATAGAGCCTTTTAAGAGTAGGCGAGGGCGACAGTCCACTCCTCGTTACAATTGTTGGGAGAGAGAGAGTTGTGCTTGGAGTGTGACAGGCCACTGCTCATGGAGCTAAGTCTTTTGCATGTTGCAGAAGGGAATGTTGCGCTCTGAGCGCTCTAGAGTCTTCTGTTGGAGCTTGCTTTCCGCATCTCTTGGTTTGAGAATAACAAATACCGTGTTGTATTTGATCTAGTCTTTTGTGTGTTTATAGTGGCCAGGTTGTATAGGTTCAATGAGGAGACAAGTCCTCGTTCATGGGCATGATCCAAGAACGACAAGTCTCAGGTTGGATGAGTTTTGTGTGCTGATCTTAAAATGGCCATAACTTTCAATCCAGGAAGAGTTACGGAATGTGCCACCCCATTTCGGAGATGAGAATGACTCATTCTACAGTCTGGAGAAGTTTCGGATGGCAAAAATGAAAAGGAGATGTCGCCCAGGCGACAGTCAATGTCGTCCAGGCGACAGTCAATGTCGCCCAGGCGACAGCAGAGAAGTTACAACTACTTTCCCCCACGGCAGCACGACAAAAAGCAGTTTTGAGATGTCGAAAATCCGACATCGATGTCGCCCAGGCGACAGCTCGGAGGTTACAACAACTGCCCACGACAGCACCACGACCGGCAGTTTTGCGCTGTCGGAAAATTCCGACAGTCATTGTCGGAATTCCGACAGCGATTTTCTATAAATTGACACCTTGTGTTCGTGCATTTCAACCACTAAAGATTCCAAGTCCCTTCTTGAGTGTATTCCATCCAGAGAGCTCCAGAACCTCATGAACTCCCATTTATGCTGAGAAGGTTTGAAATTGAAGATGAGATCGGACGCGCTTCTACATCAAGGATCATCTCGAGGCTTCAACCTTCCTTTCAGAGATCTGAATTTTTAGGGAGTTCTTATTTTATCTTGTATTTTCATTTATATACATTTTACTTTGTATTGGTAGGGAAAATCGCTTCCTTGTGCGGAGCGTCTAAGTCCTTGCGTGGCTTAGGGGAAAATCGCTTCTTTGTGCGGAGCGTCCAAGTCCTTGCGTGGCTTGGTGGGAAATCGTGGCCTTGTGTGCTACGTCTAGATCTTGGGAAGATCTAGAGGATAGGCTTGGGCTTGGTCTAAGAGAGAGACAAGTGATAGCCTTCCGATCCTTGGGAGAAGGATTGGTAAACAAAAAGAAATTTACATTTGTACGCCTCCAATTCTAGCGATATAGAAATCAAATTTATGTAAACACTTTTTCATATAATATAATCATGTCTCTTTTGTGTTTACTTGATTTCTATCATTTGGCGTAATCTCTATTATATTGTGTTCTAAGTTTTCAATTCTTAATCTAAATTGTTTATTTCAATCTCCTTCATTATAAAACAATTTAGTAATTATCTAGAAAATTATAGAAAGAATTTTATTCCCTTATTCACCCCCCCCCCTCTAAGGGCGCCGTAAGATCCAACATCTTCGACTACTGCTTGAAGGTTGGATTGGTGTGCTCTGCGCGCCTTTGTCTCTGCGGCTTGTCTCTTACTGCGTGAGAGGAGTCTAGAGTGATGATCTTGTTGGTGGCTGGAGCACTTGTTCTTGAGTGCACAGAGTGCTTGTTCTTGAGTGCGCGAAGTGCTTGCTGCTGAGTACGCGGGGGTGCACTTGGAGCGGTCTTGAGTGTGGAGTGCACATAGGCAGGCTTGGAGCGAAACGCTCGCTCGAAGGAGGATGAACACCTTCATAGGATCTTCAAGGTGCTCAGAGATCTTCAAAGACGCTCGAAGATCTTCGAAGGATTCTTTGAAGGCGAAGGAGATCTTCGAAGACGCGCGAAGATCTTCGAAGACGCCCGAAGATCTTCGAAGATGCTCGAAGATCTTCGAAGGATTCTTCGAAGGCGAAGGAGATCTTCGAAGGCGCTCGAAGACCTTTGAAGGACGATTCTTCCAAGGCGAAGGAGATCTTCGAAGGTGTCTTCGAGGATCTCTCTAGCTCGAAGGAGGGAAGGAGGGAGGAGAGAAAAGATAGAAATGAAGGAGGGCTCTAGGTCATATTTATAGTTTTTGTGGGTGACACTTCTGTAATTAAATGAGTGGTTATGGTGGTTATGGTGATTGTATCTACCCGCCACACCATAACCAATTTATGTGTTATACACACCATAACCAATTTATGTATTATACACACCATAATCAATTTATGTGTTATACGCACGCTCATTATGAATATGGCTACGCGCACACTAGTTTGTATAGTTTTGTGGTGTTATGTACTCATATGACGGATATGGTTATGCGCACACCATAACCATATTATTTGTTATACGTAGATCGTATTGCAGGATATTACTATTTGCATCTCATGATATGGTATTTTAGTATTTGCACTCCCATGTTAGAGGATTTTACTATTTACACCCCCATGTTGGAGGATTTTACTATTTGTGTCCCACGATATGAGCATTTACTATTTGCGCCCACATGTTGGAGGATTTTACTATTTACACCATCATGTTGGAGGATTTTACTATTTGCACCTAATAATGAGGGATTTTACTATTTGCACCCCATGATGAAAGATTTTACTATTTGCACGACCATGTTGGGTGGTTACGGGGCTAGTGGGATTACTTTGGTCAACCCCATTTCATCCACCAAAAGAGATTTGTGCTTTGGCTATTCACAGCCCGAATTATTGGGTACCTATCAAAATTATTGGGAGCGGTCGAGCGCGCAATCAGTCACAAAGGAAAGGGACGGTTGGCAAGGGACCCATTTAACGTGGAAAACCCCGAAAATGTGTGAAAAACCACGTGGCTGGAGTTGTGCCAACCAAACTTCACTATTTGATGGCGCTGTATAGAGCCTTTTAAGAGTAGGCGAGGGCGACAGGCCGCTCCTCGTTACAATTGTTGGGGGAGAGAGAGTGGTGCTTGGAGTGTGACAGACCACTGCTCATGGAGCTAAGTCTTCTGCATGCTGTAGAAGGGAATGTTGCGCTCTGAGCGCTCTGGAGTCTCGACTGCTGCTTGAAGGTTGGATTGGTGTGCTCTGCGCGCCTTTGTCTCTGCGGCTTGTCCCTTACTGCGTGAGAGGAGTCTAGAGTGATGATCTTGTTGGTGGCTGGAGCGCTTGTTTTTGAGTGCGCGCGGAGTGCTTATTCTTGAGTGTGCGAAGTGCTTGCTGCTGAGTACACGGGGGTGCACTTGGAGCGATCTTGAGTGTGGAGCGCACATAGGCAGGCTTAGAGGGGAACGATCACTCGAAGGAGGATGAACACCTTCATAGGATCTTCAAGGTGCTCGAAGGTCTTCAAAGACACTCGAAGATCTTCGAAGGATTCTTCGAAGGCGAAGGAGATCTTCGAAGACGCTCGAAGATCTTCGAAGACGCTCGAAGATCTTCGAAGACACTCGAAGATCTTCGAAGATGCTCGAAGATCTTCGAAGGATTCTTCGAAGGCGAAGGAGATCTTCGAAGGCGCTCGAAGACCTTTGAAGGATTCTTCCAAGGCGAAGGAGATCTTTGAAGGTGTCTTCGAGGATCTCTCTTGCTCGAAGGAGGAAAGGAGGGAGGAGAGAAAAGATGGAAATGAAGGAGGGCTCTAGGTCCTATTTATAGTTTTTGTGGGTGACACTTCTGTATTTAAATGAGTGGTTATGGTGGTTATGGTGAGTGTATCTACCCGCACACCATAACCAATTTATGTGTTATACACACCATAACCAATTTATGTGTTATACACACGCTCATTATGAATATGGATACGCACACACTAGTTTGTGTAGTTTTGTGGTGCTATGTACTCATATGACGGATATGGTTATGTGCACATCATAACCATATTATTTGCTATACACAAATCATATTGCAGGATTTTAATATTTGCATCCCACGATATGGTATTTTAGTATTTGCACTCCCATGTTGGAGGATTTTACTATTTACACCCCAATGTTGGAAGATTTTACTACTTGTGTCCCACGATATGAGCTTTTACTATTTGCACCCACATGTTGGAGGATTTTACTATTTACATCATCATGTTGGAGGATTTTATTATTTGCACCCCATGATGGAAAATTTTACTATTTGCACCCCATAATGAGGGATTTTACTATTTGCACTCCATGATGAGAGATTTTACTATTTGCACCACCATGTTGGGTGGTTACGGGGCTAGTGAGATTACTTTGGTCAACCTCATTTCATCTGTTGAGTCCGAAATCGCACCTCCGAGGGAAACCGGAGGCTGCGGGTTGCCGGTTACTTTTGTGCAGAAGAATGAGACCGCTAGCAGCGGTCAAGGCCAGACTTCACCCGCCGCGGCAAATGCCACTCCTGCGACGGGCTTTCCTTTGATTAGAAAGAAGTGGTTACAGCGGGTTGCAAGTGCAGGAAAAGAGAAGCCGGCCGGTCAGACAGTCCGCAAGACGAGAAACTCGAGTCCGCAGCTCAAACAAGCGAGCTCCTAGATTCGAGTGTCCGTCCCTTGGGAACAGTGCCGCCCCCTATTTATAGGCTTGGGGGCCTGCCCGAACGGGCAGGGATAAAATAACCGCCTGCCCGGGTACAGAGAGAAACGGGCAGGGGTGACGGGATACACAAAGAAGGAAAGAAAGAAGCCGCGCGGCTTGGCGGCTTGCCCTTCCGACTTGTCTGACCAGAAGCTAAAGATGATGCGGCCAAGGCGACGATGCTACCCGCTCGGTCTCTGTCTTGAGACCGCGGCTTGTTCTTTGACTTTCGACCTTGGCTTATCTCCATGGCATAAACCGCGCGACCTCCGACTTGAGACCGCGACTTGCCCTGTTGGACTTGGGTTTGGACTATCTTTAGTACTTGGCGGCGGTCTGAGTTATGCCAGACCACCCGAACTGTGCTAGCTGGTGCCGATGGATCTCATTTAACCTGAGCCGGGCGACTTGGATCCGCGAACCGCTCGGTCTGCGAGTAATCCTCTTGAAAGCGGTTTCCCGGGTAAACATAATCCCCGCATATTTTTAAATTTCTGTGAAGATTTCAAAAATATCAGTGCTAGCCGGAGACCGCGCCGACTTCACCCCGTTGGTTATAATTGTTCCAGAAGCTTCGATTCTGGCATAACTCCATTGTTACGACGAGTCACTACTCGCCTATTGCGGTTAGGACTTTTGGGTTGAACAGCCCGAAAAAGATGGTGGACTTGATGGCCGCGCTCGAAGTTCTTGAGAAGCCCGGAAAGAACCACGAGAGAGACCGCTCGAGAGAGAAGAAGAAGAAGAAAAAGGCGACGCGGCCTGATAAGACCGTAACAATTGCTTTTACAAGTAAACTGGCCGAACTGCTTCCTGAGCAAAGAGCCGTCTTGTCGACTAAAAATGAGGCGAGCTGTTTGAACCCACCCCCAGCTGATCCCCCAACCTTCTCTGACAAAGGAAACAGCCCGCCTTCCCCGCCGGGTAAGACAGACTTGGAGACTGCTTCCCAGAAAGGCGATGGGGATGAGTCTTTCAAGATGGAAGTTACCCTGTCCGGGGTTTTCATCTAAACATAAGGAATGAAGGGGGAGAGGCAGTTGACTCCCCCAAGCCGACCGATCTGGAAGCTCCAGTTATTAACGTCGAGGACAGTCCGAAAAAACCAACCGCCCTGAAGTCGAAGAAGAGAAAAAAGGAGGAGTCTGCTGCGGACAGGCTTCTCAAGAAGATGAAGAAGCTGAAGGCCAAGAATAAGGCAGCATCCGGGAAACCGAGAGCGGACAGCCTGCAAGGCAAGTCGCGTGAGAATGAAGTCTCGGAGGGCTTGATTACTCCTTCCCCCCAGCCGAACGACCAGGTTCCAATCGATGCTCATAGCATTTCCGTAAATGACCTCCTCAAGGATTTGATTCTCTTCAGAAGCAAGATGATCAGCTAAGAACTTCTTCCGAACTGCAGGCTGTCAACCCGCCAGGAGAGAAAGGATCTGCCCTGTCTGAGGATGCGACCAGCCTTAAGGAGGCCATCCTTCCTGAAGTCGCGACTGAAGAACCATACCGGTACCAGAAGATATCGTGACGGTCGGTCTGCGGCTTATGCAGGTGAAGGCGGAGCGAGTGAGAGATCAACTTGCCAGGCCGCCCCCGCTGCAACCCAATCTTTTGCTTCAAGGTAAAGAGGAAGCGGATTACCACCCTGTTCGTTTTTTTTCACGCCGCGGCCTCGAAACAAGTCGCGCGCTTCGTTGTTGAACCCGTCGCCCAGCTTCTTTCCCTCCGCTGCTCAATTTTCTGCTGCTAAGCGGAGGCAAAGTGAAAGATCGTGGAGAGAACAACGCCGAAAGTTCGATACCGAGCTAACAAGGCGACCCATCCGCCCGAATTCAATTCAAACTGCCGCGGATTGTAAGAGAGGAAAATTCGATGAAAGTGGTTTCCTTTTGAACACTCCTTGACTATTTTCTCTTATTGCAGATGACCGTGACTCTATTCCGAAGCCGGGCGAACTGGTGACCTATCTTCCCCCTCTTGATCCACCCCTGCTGTGTTCTTATCTGCCGGATACTCGGATGGAGGACGAGATGTCCTGGCTGTTGGATCTTACGGCACCCTTAGAGGGGGGGTGAATAAGGGAATAAAATTTTTTCTATAATTTTCAAGATAATTACTAAATTGTTTTATAATGAAGGAGATTGAAATAAACAATTTAGATTTAGAATTGAAAACTTAGAACACAATATAATAGAGATTACGTCAAATGATACAAATCAAGTAAACACAAAAGAGACATGATTATGTATATGAAAAAAGTGTTTACATAAATTTGATTTCTATATCGCTAGAAATCGGAGGCGTACAAATGTAAATTTCTTTTTGTTTACCAATCTTTCTCCCAAGGATCGGAAGGCTATCACTTGTCTCTCCCTAGACCAAGCCCAAGCCTATCCTCTAGATCTTCCCAAGATCTAGACGTAGCACAGAAGGCCACGATTTCCCACCAAGCCACGCAAGGACTTGGACGCTCCGCACAAGGAAGCGATTTTCCCCTAAGCCACGCAAGGACTTAGACGCTCCGCACAAGGAAGCGATTTTCCCTACCAATACAAAGTAAAATGTATATAAATGAAAATACAAGATAAAATAAGAACTCCCTAGAAATTCAGATCTCTGAAAGGAAGGTTGAAGCCTCGAGATGATCCTTGATGTAGAAGCGCGTCCGATCTCGTCTTCAAATTCAAACCTTCTCAGCATAAATGGGAGTTCATGAGGTTCTGGAGCTCTCTGGATGGAATGCACTCAGGAAGGGACTTAGAATCATCAGAGCTTGAAATGCACGAACACAAGGTGTCAATTTATAGAAAATCGCTGTCGGAATTTCCGACAGTGACTGTCGGAATTTTCCGACAGCGCTAAACTGCCGCTGGAGTGCCGTCGTGGGTGGAGTCGTGGGCAGTTGGTGTAACCGTCGAGCTGTCGCCTGGGCGACATCGATGTCGGATTTCCGACATCTCAAAACTGCTTTTCGTCGTGCTGCCGTGGGGGAAAGTAGTTGTAACTTCTCTGCTGTCGCCTGGGCGACATTGACTGTCGCCTGGGCGACATTGACTGTCGCCTGGGCGACAGTGACTGTCGCCTGGGCGACATCTCCTCTTCATTTTTGACATCCGAAACTTCTCCAGACTGTAGATTGAGTCGTTCTCATCTCCGAAATGGGGTGGCACATTCCGTAACTCTTCCTGGATTGAAAGTTATGGCCATTTTAAGATCAGCACACAAAACTCATCCAACCTGAGACTTGTCGTTCTCGGATCATGCCCATGAACGAGGAATTGTCTCCTTATTGAACCTATACAACCTGGCCACTATAAACACACAAAAGACTAGATCAAATACAACACGGTATTTGTTATTCTCAAACCAAGAGATGCGGAAAGCAAGCTCCAACAATCTCCCCCTTTTGATAATAACAAATACCCATATGAGAAATTAGTGAGTTTATAGATAAGTGCGATAAAAGATATGCATGAATAAAAGGTTTACTGCGTGACAGATTTTACTCCCCCTAAATATATATGTCACTAGATTTCTCATTTTATTCTCCCCCTTTTGTTATTACCAAAAGTGGGTTGTCATGATCGAGCAATAGACGCTTTCCATGAAAACTTTTTAATATACTCCCCCTAAATTGCATTCTCCCCCTAAATGTATGCTCCCCCTAAATGTTATAATTAATTACAATGGTGCATTATTTAATTATTCTCCCCTTAATCTTCTAGATTTCTTGAATTAATCTCCCCCTTTTGGTATTATCAAAAGAAGGTGGGGTGAGGGTAGTAAGGAGGCATTTAAATAACAAAGCATGATCGAGCTTTTAAATATATGAAATGATAAAGAGTTGAAGCATAGTATATAAAAGAGATTTCAAATAAAAAGATAAGAGTTGTAAGCAAGCGGAAGATTATAAGAAACATCCTTTTTGTAAGCATGAAAAGCATAAGTAAAAATATGAGTTTTAGTTCAAAATTGAAAGATGTTTTAACCTTTTTGAAATCTCAAAGTTTTTCATAAAGATACCAAGCATGAAATGAACATATCAAAGAGAGATTATACTACAATGTTACTTAATTTTAGATTCAAGAAATACCAAAAACATTATAAAGATCATGCTAGGTTATCTAGTGCATTTTTACATAAAGAGTAGTATAGATAAAGCATTAGAATCCAATACTCATGAGAAGAAGTGTTATGAAAGATAATGATGTGCACATAAGTGTATTTGGGCAATGTTAACAATTGATTTAAATCATCAAAATACAAGACATATGTAGAGTAAAGTGCACAATAAAACACAAGTAAATTACTTTCACTCACTTTTAATGCACATAATTTTTTAACAAAGTGGTATAATAACTAAGGTTTGCACAAGCCACTTTACTATTCTTTCCAAGGTGCTCAACCTCACAATGCTTATGAAGACTTATCAGGAGGTTCAAGTAGTGCTTGGTGGAGTTATATTTGTCTACATATATAATTTTTTTGTTCATATTTGTGAGACAACATTCTCCGAATACACTTGTTTTGCAAACCCAATATTTTTTTTTAACTCTTAACCACTTTTCTAAATTTCATAAGTGCAATTCAAATGTTGTGTAGGCAATAAACTTATGGAAGTTTTAATTCATTGTACAAATACAATACACAAGCAAGCATTTTTAGATTTAGACACACATGTTGATTACCAAAATAAAGTGAGTGAAATGTATCATTATCAATCATAAAACATTTACTCATACTTAGAGGCATGCTAAGCTTGGTTCTACACATTTTTCAATACAATTGATGCACTTTAAATAAATATATCAAAGCATGATAAGCAAAACAATGTTCATAGTAATTTGAAAGAATATGTTTCAACATTGTAAATAATTCTAAATGATAGAATTCATACATGCTTGATATTGGCAATAAAGATCATACAATTTTTTTTTTGTTTTATAATTTTTTTTAAATCAAAAACAGAAAAATAAAAAAAAAAACATATTTTTGTAAGTTTTGAATTTTGAATTTTTGTAGTAGATTTTTCATAATATGAAGAAAACATAAATAACAAAAAAAAATTTTGTATTTTTGAATTTTGATCTTTTGTAGTTGATTTTTCATAATATAAATAAAACTAAAATAACAAAAGTCAGAAACACAACAAATAAGTAGAAAATATGAACCAACATATTTTTATGGATTTTTTTTGAAATTTTAAAAATCAGAAAATTCCAACACCCACGCTAGCGCCGGCGCTAGCGCTAGCGCTGAAAACAGTACTCGATTTTTTGAGAATTTTAAAAATCTGATTTTTGATATTTATTAAATGTCCTTAGAGTAGTCTTATGCAGAAATTTTGGAATTTTCAGAGATGACTTGATTGCTCAAATTTGCATAAAACTTTAGTTTTTTCAAATACATGTGTTTTAGAAAAACATTTAAACTCAAAAAGATAAATTATGCAAACACATGAAGACATTTTTATTAAACAACCCAAAATATGCATGATTTAAGTAATAAGTGAATAAAAATGTTCATGCAGTGAGTAATATAAGTATGTTCTAAGATTAAAGGCTACCCCGACTAAATGTCTACACCCTAGCCCCGTACTAAGTGACGGATGGGCATGAGGAGCTGCACGCATGCCGTAGGTTGGGTGTTAGTCCCATATGCACACACTAGAGAACACTCAACCTAGCACTCTTTCCCCCCAGTGCCTCGCAAGGCCCCACTGGAACCCTCCCCGGTTAAGGACAAGACATGACTTAGAGGTTAGGTCTCTAATGCATACAACCCTACGCCCTCGCTATTGTGAGATATGAAGTCATAGGTGAATAATCTTTTGGACAACCTATGCTTTTTAAATCTATGGGTTGATATGTAAACTATGGGTTTTTGTGAAGAGTTATAAAGCCGTATAGTTTTTCTACTTATTATGAGATGATGAAATGAGATAACTAGCACAATTACTAATATTCAATAAGTGACAATGCTAGTATGATGAGTTTTGAGTTTAATGTCATGTCATAAGATTTATATTGAAATTGCATGTATTCCTAAATAGAATTTCAAATTATAGATCTAGAATAGAGTGATGATTAAGTTTGATGTATATCTTCATTGCAAAGTTGATTCTTGGGTCTACAAATATGAGAGATACATGCAATCACTAGCAAAGCAAATCAATACATCAAATAATGTAAAGAAAAACATTATTCATAATTTTTATCATAAGATTCATAATGCCTATTATATATTTGAGATATGTCTTGATAGAACATGAATTATGATTTATGATTAAAGAGAATTTTTGCATAGAATATATGTTAGATCATCATGATGTATGAGAATTCTAATCCTTCTAGACTTATGATATAGTGATATAGTGATTTTCTTTTGAAAGAACATGATTGATTTGTAAGTCTAGGAAAAATGATGATCATCCAATCATAAAAAAAAAAGATCATATATATATAAAGTTTTTGAATTTTTATAAGATTGCTTTCAATAATTAAATTTATTGATCTTTGGTTTTGCATGATAAGAATGATTCATGAAACAATATTCATAAATATTCTAATGAATAATCCATAAACTATGTGTTTGTTGGAATTTTAGTATTATATATATATCAAATCACATAGTTATCATGATATTTTAATAACATTGTAAATGTTCTACCCAGCATAAAAATTTAAGCACAAATTAAGAAGTGATGCTAGAATGATACGTTTGAATGCAATGTTATTACATAGAATTAATGGAGATAATGTTGCATGTAATATGAGAAGTTTACAAATTAATTTTCTTTAGACCTATAATGAAATGATTAAACTTTTGATTTGATCTTAATGATATAAGATGATTCTAAGGTCTAAATTACATGCAAACATTGGTGACACACATCACACACATAATATGAGATATGAAACAATTATACTAAGGATAGCATGTGATGAAAAAAAAAACCATAAACATAGAAATTTCCGAATCAAGCGAACTAAGATAGCATTTAAAAATGGAGTTGAAATTGGGCAAACTGACAGCACCAAAAGAACTCAAATGAACAAGCCTAGTTTGCCAATAGATGGAGATTTCTGTGCTCTTTCCGAAAAGATATTAAACGCGAAAATCGGACGAGCGGATCAAAAGATATGGCTATATGAAGTTTTGATCAAAAACTCGCTTTTTGAAAGATTAAGCATGCGTTTAGATGAATTTTTGTTTTCGATTTTATTTGATAATATTTTTCATTATAGGGGCTATCATATGCAGCAACGAAAAATAGACAAATATGCAATTAGTTGCGCATTTAATATTTTAGCCTAAGACCCTTAAAAATCCATTAAAATCCAATTTTGAAAGTAATTTCATTAGTCTTGATAATATCATTTAGAAAATTTAGCATTCAATTTATAATGATAATATAAGACATTTATAGGCAAAGGATTTAAAAAGGATAAAACAAAAAAAAAAAGATAGATCACTTAAAAATTATGACTTTATGTTTAATTTAATTCAATTTTGATTTGATAAGCATTAGGCTTAAAATGTAAAAGTCATATTTCATAATATATCTAAGTGACCTTAGCGTGTTAGCTCAAAAATAAGAAAACAAACAAAAGAAAAAACAATTAAGCATATCATGAAGTAGAGAATTGATATTTCATTTTAATTGTTTCTACTTCATGCAAATGATAGGATACTAATGAATAAGAGATTTAGGTATCCAAAGGGGACCAAGTGGGATGGTTCCTTTGGGTACCCAAATACATCGAGTAGGCTTTTGGAGAGAAAGTGATGAATGGGCCTTTACAAGTGGAGTTAGTGTTTCATTTTTAATTTTGGGCCTCCATTCATACTTTGGTTGTTTTCTTTTAAATTCATATTATGATTATATGACATCTTTACATGATTATATTTGTTTGAAAAATAATTCATTTGTGATTTATGTTTATTCAAATTATTTTTCAAAATAGATTGATGATGATAATCATAATGAATTTTATTATATGGATTCTTTGAAAGTTTATAAGAGTGATTGTCTTTCTTTAGAAGTGATTGTTGAAAGAGTGGGTTACAATATTTTAAAAGATTGATTCTTATTTTGATGATTTTCATTTCCACTCTTTCTTATAGACATACTCTTATAATATGAAGGATTATATTTTATAGTTTGATTTTCATGAAAAGGAGTTTTTAAATTTGAGTCATGATTGAAAATATATTGAGACTTATAATAATGACTCTTAAAAATTTTGTGAGGATCATAATTCTTTTTGAAACTAAACTCCTTTTGATTTAAAGTATGAAAATGATCCTTTTTAGAAATGATTTTGTAAGTTAATTTATCCTTGTTATTCAAAATCTTATGATGAAATTCCTTACATGACATTTGAAATTTTCAACAAAAGATTTAATTGTATTAACTTGCAAGATAAAACATCATTTTCAATTATCAATTTTTCATTATGCCTTTTAGAAATTAAGAGCCCTTTTTCAATTTCCTTGAATTTTTCTTTAATAAATTGCAATTAAGACAAGGAATAGGAATTTTAACTAAAGAGCGCGAAAGAGAATTTAACACATCAATATTTGATTCTACGTTATCGTTTGCTTTTAAAGATTTATTTTCTAAACGTAATTTTGAATTAGCAATTTTTAACTTTAAAATGTTGCGTTTAGCAATTTTAAGCATACGAGATGTAGAAATAGAATTTTTTACAAAAAGAGAAGATTTAGATTTTCTTACCTTGCAATAGTTTCCGTCTTCTCTTTTGCTTGATGTGTTGCCATCAACTGAATACAATATTGTGACGTTGTCTTCTTCATCTTCCTCTTCCAAACAAGAGTGTCCATCATCCTTTCCGCTTGATGAGCATTCTATGGATCCATCCTTTGTGTAGCTTTCTTGAATATTTGCATAGGCTTGCATATTTTCCTGTTCTTGTGAATGTTTCGTACCTGTAGAAGGAGAATCATAAGTTCTTTCAAGAAAACTCCAAATTTCATATGCGGTAGGTAAAGTATAAATAAGTTTGAAAATATTTGGTCTAACGCACAAAATATATTATTCATAGATTTTGCATTTAAAATAATTTCGTTTCTGGTTAGTACGCTAGATGGCTTTTTAATAGTAATATTCCAAACTTTTTCATCTAAGGCCTTAAGAAAATTTTTCATTAATAATTTTCACCCATTATAATTTTCACCCATAAATAATGGTGGTGATAATACTTTTCATTTATATTAAAATTTTCCCCACTAGTAGAAGCGAGATCATGATCAAGAGGCGCCATTATTCCCGGTTGTTAAGCCGATTTGGAATAACCTTGCTCTGATACCAAGTGTTGGATCTTACGGCGCCCTTAGAGGGGGTGAATAAGGGAATAAAATTCTTTCTATAATTTTTAAGATAATTACTAAATTGTTTTATAATGAAGGAGATTGAAATAAACAATTTAGATTTAGAATTGAAAACTTAGAACACAATATAATAGAGATTACGCCAAATGATACAAATCAAGTAAACACAAAAGAGACATGATTATGTATATGAAAAAAGTGTTTACATAAATTTGATTTCTATATCGCTAGAAATCGGAGGCGTACAAATGTAAATTTCTTTTTGTTTACCAATCCTTCTCCCAAGGATCGGAAGGCTATCACTTGTCTCTCCCTAGACCAAGCCTAAGCCTATCCTCTAGATCTTCCCAAGATCTAGACATAGCACACAAGGCCACGATTTCTCACCAAGCCACGCAAGGACTTGGACGCTCCGCACAAGGAAGCGATTTTCCCCTAAGCCACGCAAGGACTTAGACGCTCCGCACAAGGAAGCGATTTTCCCTACCAATACAAAGTAAAATGTATATAAATGAATATACAAGATAAAATAAGAACTCCCTAGAAATTCAGATCTCTGAAAGGAAGGTTGAAGCCTCGAGATGATCCTTGATGTAGAAGCGCGTCCGATCTCGTCTTCAAATTCAAACCTTCTCAGCATAAATGGGAGTTCATGAGGTTCTGGAGCTCTCTGGATGGAATGCACTCAGGAAGGGACTTAGAATCATCAGAGCTTGAAATGCACGAACACAAGGTGTCAATTTATAGAAAATCGCTGTCGGAATTTCCGACAGTGACTGTCGGAATTTTCCGACAGCGCTAAACTGCCGCTGGAGTGCCGTCGTGGGTGGAGTCGTGGGCAGTTGGTGTAACCGTCGAGCTGTCGCCTGGGCGACATCGATGTCGGATTTCGACATCTCAAACTGATTTTCGTCGTGCTGCCGTGGGGGAAGTAGTTGTAACTTCTCTGCTGTCGCCTGGGCGACATTGACTGTCGCCTGGGCGACATTGACTGTCGCCTGGGCGACAGTGACTGTCGCCTAGGCGACATCTCCTCTTCATTTTTGCCATCCGAAACTTCTCCATACTGTAGATTGAGTCGTTCTCATCTCCGAAATGGGGTGGCACATTCCGTAACTCTTCCTGGATTGAAAGTTATGGCCATTTTAAGATCAGCACACAAAACTCATCCAACCTGAGACTTGTCGTTCTCGGATCATGCCCATGAACGAGGAATTGTCTCCTTATTGAACCTATACAACCTGGCAACTATAAACACACAAAAGACTAGATCAAATACAACACGGTATTTGTTATTCTCAAACCAAGAGATGCGGAAAGCAAGCTCCAACACTGGCTTCAAAAGAATCTGGAAACCCTTGCTAAGCAATTGAGGGCTGTGGAGGAGAGAGAGAAGGCCGCCCAAGATGAGAAAGCTGCTCTTCGGGTTGAATTGGAAACCGAACGGAAGGAAAGCCGAGCAGCGCTGGAGGCCGAGCGGAGAGAGCGCCGAGAGAAGGAAAAGGCGCAGCAAGACCAGGTGGCTGCGCTGACCGCCCGGATTGATCGTGGAAAGAAGGAAGTCCGCAAGCTCGAAGAGGACTGTGCCTATTATAGGGACAGATACCTTCATTTGGCAAAGGAAGCCGGCGGAAAGTCGGCGCCCTATTAACGTAGTTGACGAAGGCCGGCGTGGATCAAGCCGCCCGGACGCAGGGACGAGCTCGTCTCTTCCTGTAGCCGGGACGATCCACCCAGTTGTTAGTGTTCATGAGTCCGTAGCGACCTTGCCTACTCGCGTGATCCCCGCGACGCGAGTAGAGAGAGATGTCGCGCGGATTCATAGCATGATCAACCGCCTTAATCATAATATGAATCAAATGCAGGGAACTGTACTTCAAATCGGCGATCATGTCGCGCGGCTTCACAGGGAGGATGAACCGAGCGATACCCATCCGTAACGAGTGGCTCTAAGATATGAGTTTGTAATAATATTTCTATTCGGTCCCTTGGACAATTGCTTGAATCTGACTCTATAATATGCGATCTGCCATCCAGGTCGTGCGGCTTAAATATTTGAATTTACTTTTTGCCTTCTTGCTGTGTTGATTGATGCCTGTGGGTATTTTACATAAACCGATTCTGCTTGTTTTCGTGATTCTTTAATTTGCTTTTTGAATTATACAGTCTGTGGTGTTGACTTTTATGGTGATGTACCCGTACGGGTTGATCGGTCTAGCCATGATTTGACCTTTGCTAAATGCAGATCATCCGTTCTTATAAGTAGCGCCCTTCCGAAATTCCTTTTACCAAAATTTCAAGATGGGAGTAAAGCGCCAGCCGAAACGACCTGCGAAGACCTCTGCTACCCGCTCTGAAGCCGCTGTGGCCTTTCACTCTGCAGACCTCGAGGAGTGTCGTTTGACAAAGGCCGAGCTGGACGAATTCGTCGAGAAACACATGGCTGACAGTCCGCTGCTCGCGCGGCTTCCGCTCCGTGATGAGCGGATGAATTCGTCTGGCCCCAAACCAAATCGTGATCCCAATCGACCATTTCGATTGCGGATTTAAATTCCCGATTTCGATTGAGCTCGCCATGGTCTTTGACCATTACGGAGTTGTTCCCGGCCAGATTTCTCCCAACTCGATGGCCGGGATATGTAGCTTCATCTCCTACCTGCGATCTGAGAGAGTCCGCTTCTCTATGGACCTCTTCAGGAAAAATATTCTCGATGCGGGCCATCCCGGACTCTGAATCGGATGTCTTCAAAGGCCACCTCTACTTTGGCTGCCGCGGGTTGAAGATGGTCAATCTGGCGAACAAAGTCACGGCCTGGCCGGAGAGGTACTTGATCTTCGAAGGCCGTCTTGGCCTGTTGAACCCGAATCCGCAAGTGCGGCCTGAGGAGGCCTTTCAATCGGTCCCAATAAGCGAAGTGGAGAAGGGAATCTGCAAGCTTCTCAAGGATGAGCGGCTTAACATAAGCTATTATATCCCTCTACTTGCCGAGCTAGAGAACGTTCGGCTTGAAGATAGTAAGCTTCCCTTTGCTTCCGACTTCGATGTTAACCGCTCGATCTCTTGCGCTGACTCTTCTCCTTTTATAGCCTAAGCTGTTGTTCTGCTAACAAGCCGATCAGTCCGGCGGTTTAGTCTTGACTCAGACGGAGAAGAGAAAGAAACAAGCCAGGAACAAGCCGCTGCCGTCTGATGGGGAGGATTCGGGTTCCTCGGGCGACTTCGCCGCCCTTCGTTCCTTCAGCAAGGTGAAGGATCTAAAAAGGCTGCCCGGTCTTGACCTGGCACCCGAACAGCGATAGTGTCCAGGTCTCTACTGCGCTTTCCCACTGGGCGAATGAGAAGACGGGCCGGCATGCTGAGGCCGCTAGCATCGCTATGTTCGGCCGACGGAACTTCAGGAGGTTGAGGAAAATTCCTGAGGAAGAGCTCGCTAGGGAGGCCGCGCGGGTTGGTGCCGAGAGCTTCATCACCAACGCCTTCATGGGAATGACCTTCAAGAGGTTGATTAAAGAAAACGCTCTCCAAGAGAAGGAAATTGCCGAACTGAAGAAAGAAAATGCGCGGCTAAAGGAAGCCGAGTCGGTAGGTCATCACCTGGCTAGCTCAACACCAATGTTCTCAGACCGCACGGTCTTACCTTACTCTTTTCTTTGCAGGCTAAGTATGATGAGACCGACCCGGTCTATCAGCAGGAACTCTTCCCTCATGTCGCCGAGGGAATTGATAATGCTTTTAACCGCTTGCGGGAGCTCAAAGGGTTCGCGCCCGGTTTCGAGCATTTCACCTTCTCGGATGCCTATCCGATCTTGCAAAAGAAGTTAGAAAAGATCAGGCGGAAAGCCAAAGAAAGAATAAAGCCGACGGATCCAGTTCGGAGGAGAGCGATGATGGAGATGATGAAGCCGAAGAACCCGGAGCGGCTAAGAGTGGTGAGAGTGGCTCGGAGTCCGAATCCAGCGATTCTGAAGAAGATGTTGGTCGCAAATCGGGCGAATTGAGCAGCTCATCCTCGTCGGGTAGTGAGGGTTATTCTCCTGACGTTTCGATTGATGGCAGCGATCACTCAACTACTCCTGCGTCTAAGAAACTTAAGTTGCATAACCAGTAGCTATATTTTACTTTTTATTTTGAATAGCCGTCGGCTTGATGTTGTTAGCCGGACGGCTTAAGATATAATGTAAAGAATGTTTTGATAATGAAATGAAAAGCTTTTACCTGTCTATCCGTCTACCTTCTGCGACTTACTTGCGATTGTTTGCGATCTCTTTCTGTGTTAAATTTAACCAAGTCGTGCGACTTAATGTTAACTCATCCGGTTAGGATAGCGATCTTCATAAGATTCCGGTAAAGTATCTAAAAAACCCACTCGCATAGCTTACTTCTTTTAATCCGAATAGAATTTGTCTGATTTATTCTGAGAAGGTGCTAACTTATTACGAATGTATTGCGACATCCCGGAAACCGGACACAATTGAGCCGCGCGGTTACTACTAGACCCGGCATACTTGCTTTCCGGATAAAGAAGGACAAGTCATGAGAACAATTATCAGACAGGGCCGAGCGGTCAGTGTTTTAACTCAGGCGACTTGCAGCTAACATCGCTGTAAATCCCACCTCCGTGAATGCAATCAGATAACGATCCGGAATTTGAAATAATCAAGCCGTGCGACTGTAAACAGAATATCCAGTCTCAAGAAGATTAATTGATAGACCGTGGGATTAACATTTAATCCGAACAATCTATATGACAGCTATATATAACTTTGACTGACAAGCCGCACGAGCTGTATATAGAATTCGTGCGATTAGCAGGTTTAATAATTGCAACGAGAATCATAACCGCCTGATTGAAAAGATCCTGTGATTATCGATCGGATTGAATGGAAACCCATAAGGATGATAAATTCATAATCCGGATAATAAGGTCGGCCGGTCATGATTATGCTTGCTTCCCTGATATTTACCTTGATACCTTAATGATACCCTGTTTATTTCAAACCGTCCAGTCTAAAAAACGAACCGCATGACATCTTTGGAACCTGCTGATTTAGACCGCCTGGTTTAATAACCAGACCGCCAGGTTTAATAACCAGACCGCCAGGTTTAATAACCAGACCGCCTGAAAGCCCCTGGTACTGCTTATTTCAAACCGCCCGGTTTGAGCATTAAGTCGTCCGGTTTATGCTGTACATAGAAATCCTGCTTTTTCCTCCAAATGGTCTATAATGACCATATGGGATGAGATCCCTTGTAATGCAATAAAGATGATTACAGACTCAGATGACCAAGTGGGCAGGTGGGCCTAGGCGACGAACATTGCTTTCCTCAAAGTGGTCATAAGAGCTGTAGAAATAAAGAGAAACAAGTACAGACCCAGATGACCAAGCGGGCAGGTGGGCCTAGGCGGCGAGCATTGCTTTCCTCAAGTGGTCATAAGAGCTGTAGAAATAAAGAGAAACAAGTACAGACCCAGATGACCAAGCGGGCAGGTGGGCCTAGGCGGCGAGCATTGCTTTCCTCAAGTGGTCATAAGAGCTGTAGAAATAAAGAGAAACAAGTACAGACCCAGATGACCAAGCGGGCAGGTGGGCCTAGGCGGCGAACATTGCTTTCCTCAAGTGGTCATAAGGCTGTAAGCGACTCGACTGCTCTCTTGCCTAGGGCTACAAGCCGAGTTGATCAATTGGGTAGGTGGGCCTAGGTGGCGAACATTGCTTTCCTCAGAGAGATCAACTCAGTTGTGGGTCCCGCTTAGGCATCGCTTGAGAGTACCTTGGAGTATTCGATAGTCACATACTAAGATGATCAGTTGGGCAGGGTGTGGTTATGCCGCGGGGGCTATACCGACATTGCTTTCCTCAGAAGGATCATCAAAGCTGTAATTATATCCCTCTCGGGGCATGATAGAGCCAACATTCACTAGACCTCCCTTGATGCAGGGGTGTGTTGGACATCAGCCGGGATCCAAGGTTCTGAAGACCACCGCACGGGAATTGGCAAACTACCACTACACGTGTGCGAAAACTCCCCGCTACACATGATCTTCATGGTTTTACGCTAATGACTACAATCCGAGGGGGTTCGAGCCGAACTTGGCGATGTCTCCGTGGTTCAGTAATTTTGATATATGAGAAAATGCACAAAGGAAACATCAGATATGGAGAAGTGGCAGTATGGGGCTTCTTATTAAAATATCTCAAAAACTGCAGGAAAGTAAAGAAGACATTTTAAGGATAGAACCGTTTGAGATCGTCGCCAACAGTGTGCGCGGGATGTCTTCTCCTTCACTCGTTTGGAGGCGATAAGCCCCACTTTTTAGTACCTCCTTGACGATGAAAGGTCCAGCCCAATTAGGATTTAGCTTCCCGACATTACCTGTTCGGGCTGCTGCATCAACCTTTTTTAGTACGACGTCGCCGACCGCAAAATGCTTTACCCTGACATTTTTGTCAAAGTACTTTGCCATCCTCCTTTTAACTTCTTCTTGCCTGATTGTTGCCTCATCCTGAAGTTCTTCGATTAGATCCAGACTATACTTGATAGCCTCGTCATTGTATTCTACCCACGCTTCTCCTTCTTTTCCGTACACAACTCTTGGAGTGACCACCTCAAACTCCACAGGAACAACAGCCTCCGAGCCATGAGATAATTTGAATGGGTCTCCCCTGTAGCTGAAGATGGGGTAGTACGAAGGTCAAAGGATGGAAGGAAGCTGGTCCGCCAATTTCTTTTTGATTTTAAGACTCTTTCATCAAGAGCTGTCGGATTTGCCTGTTTGCTGCTTCTAACTTGTCCATTGGTTCTTGGATGATGTACCGAGGCAAACCGAAGATCAATTCCGACCTGATCACAAAAGCTATCATCTCCGGATTATGAACTGTGGGTCATTATCAGTGACGATTGCCAACGGTATTCCATGCCGGCAGACTATTTCTCCCCAGATGAAGTTCTTACGATTTGGGTAGTAGTTTTTGCTAATGCTTTGGCTCAATCCACTTACTGAAATAGTCGATCATCACAATGATAAAATGACGTTGACACTGGCTATTGGAAAAGGTCCCATAAGATCCATTCCCCATACTGCAAAGGC
>JAWHQI010002677.1:17500-28841 GCA_033032865.1 Dactylorhiza incarnata | reverse complement strand
CCCCCCCCCCCCCCCCCCCCCCCCCCCCCCCCCCCCCCCCCCCCCCCCCCCCCCCCCCCCCCGTTCAAAAAGTCAAGCAGGAGGTTAAGAGAAGGTACAACAGGTTTGACTGTTGGTGTTGTGGCAAAGTTGGTCACTTCGCCATAGATTGCTGGTTTAATCCAAAGAATGCTAGAATTCCACTATTTAACAATGCAAGGCCGACCACTCGCAAGGTTAACAATCCAAGTGGAAGTCGTCTAACAAGAAGCCAAGGACCCAAATCCTTTGGGTTCCTAAGGGAAATTGATTGTTGATTGCAGGTATGTCCAAAGGCCAACATCATGCCTATATAGTATTTGGACAGTGGATGTTCGCGGCACATGATCGGAACAAGAAGCCTTCTACAAAAGTTCACCCCAATCAAGGATGGTCCAGAGGTTATCTTTGGTGGATCCGATCGGGGAATCACAGAAGGCTATGGTATGATTACTAACGGTATAATCTCTTTCACAAATATAGCTTATGTTAGGGATTACAACATAATCTTATTAGTATAAGTCAACTTTGTGACAAAGGCTATATGGTTGAGTTCTACAAGGATAAGTGCCTGATAAATCCATCTGATTTGTCAGAAACTATTTTAACAGACACTCGGAGTAGAAATATCTTTTGCTTAAATTTTCTTTGTTTAGATTAATCTACACCAATTTTTTTTTGGCAAAAGATAGTGCATCTCTTTGTGATCAATAGCACAAGAGATTAGCACATATTAATTTCAAAACTATAAATATGTTATTTTCTCAGAACTTAGTGTGTAACGCTCCCGATGTTAAGTGCTTGAAAGAGAGACCTTGTCATGCATGCCAAATGGAAAACAGACGAGGGCTAACTTTAAGAGCATAATTGGCAAAGATTCTACCAAATTCTTATATCTGCTTCATATGGATCTATTTGGTCTCATGCAGTTAGAAGTTTAGGAGGTAAAGCTTATACTTTGGTTGTTGTTGATGACTACTCACGTTTTGCTTGGGTGTTCTTTCTAAAACACAAGTTAGATACGTTTGACTCTTTCACTAATTTTGTCAGGCAAATACAGAATGAATTAAACTGCTTCGTAGTCAAAATCAGAAATGACCATGGAATCGAATTCAAATCCGGAGCTATGACAGAGTTTTGTGAAAGCTTAGGTATCTTTCATGAGTTTTCATCTCCTCGTACTCCACAACAAAATGGAGTCGTCGAGAGACAGAATAGAACACTCATAGAGGCAAGCGGGACAATGTTGAATGATTCTTCTCTTCCGGAATACTTATGGGCAGAAGCCATCAACACTGGTTGTCACGTGCAAAATAGAGCATTAATCAACAAGATTCATCATAAGACACCTTATGAACTTCTAAAAGATAGGAAACCAACTATTTCTTATTTTAGAATTTTTGGCAGTAAATGTTTCGTGCTTAACAACGGGAAGTATTACAAAACCAAGTTTAGTGAAAAATATTTTAAAGGTATTTTTGTAGGTTATAGTAGCCATAGTAAGGCATATAGGATTTTCAACAAGAAAACACTAGTCGTAGAAGAATCAATCAATGTTGTTTTTGATGAGACGAGTATGTTTCACAGCAACTCTTCTAGTGTGTTTTTTGAAGATGCAGATGCCAAGATGAAAATAAAAGAACTCAACTTGGAGGATGTTATCAAGGAGGACGCTCCAGAGACAGTCTCTGTCAGTGATCCAATCTCTCCTGAAGAAGAAGAACTTCAAGAAGTTGAAGATGTACCTCAAGTAGAAGTACCTGATATCAATGAAAATGCAAGAAATCTGGTGATTAGACACCAAAGAGATCATTCGGTTGATCAAATCATCGGAGAAACCAATGTAGGAGTAAGGATAAGAAGAGGTACAGCTAATCAAGCGTTGCATTTTAGTTTTCTTTCACAGGTTGAACCAAAGAAATTTGATGAAGCAAAAGAGGATGCTTCGTGGATCATGTCAATGCAAGAGGAGCTCAATCAGTTCAAACGATGCAAAGTTTGGAAGATGGTGCCAAGACCCAAAGGTCAGAACGTTATCGGAACAAAATTGGTTTACAGAAACAAGCTGGACGAAGACGGGATAATCATCAAGAACAAAGCCAGACTTGTTTCCCAAGGTTACCGACAAGAAGAAGCGATCGACTTTGATCAAACCCATGCTCCAGTGGCAAGGCTCGAAGCGATCAGGTTGTTTATAGCGTATGCGGCTCACAAAAGATTTAAGGTCTATCAAATGGACGTGAAGTCAGCCTTCCTTAATGGTAACTTAAAGGAAGAAGTATACGTAGAACAACCCCCGGGTTTTGTTGATTCAACCCTCCCTGACTATGTTTACTTTTACGTAAAGCATTATATGGTCGAAAACAAGCACCCCGAGCTTGGTATGAGACGCTCTTTAGCTTTCTTCTTGAGAACAAATTCACAAGAGGAAAGATAGATAAGACATTATTTCTTAGGGAAGTAAAAGGCAAGATTTTACTAGTGCAAATCTATGTCGACGACATTATTTTTGGATCTACGGATGATAAACTTTGCAAAAAGTTCTCGAACTAAATGCAAGGGAAATTTGAATGAGCAGTATGGGTGAGCTGAAGTATTTCTTAGGACTTCAGGTGAAACAATCTGAAGATGGAATCTTCATCTCTCAAACGAAGTTCACCAAAGAGTTAATCAAGAAATTTGGAATGGAGAATGCAACCTCAATGAGGACTCCAATGGGTTCAAATATGAATCTGGACAAGAATGAGAAAGGGAAACCTTTTGATGAAACCAATTACAGAAGCATAATTGGATCTTTGCTCTACCTAACTGCCAACAGACCAGACATAATGTTTTTAACATATGTTTGTGCTATATTTTAGGTGAACTCTAAGAAATCTCACTATGCCGCTGCAAAGAGGATTTTGAGATATCTTAAAGGCATGCCAAATCTTGGCCTGTGGTACCCAAGAAGTAATGACTTCGAACTAACAGGATTTCCAGATGCTGATTTTGTAGGTAGCAGGGATGACAGGAAAAGCACTTCCGGGACATGCCAATTCCTTGGAAGAAGGCTAGTCTCGTGGAGTAGCAAGAAGCAGAATTGTGTGGCAATCTCAACTGCTTAATCGGAGTATATCTCTGCAGAAAGCTGTTGTGCACAACTTCTGTGGATCAGAAATTAGCTTGAAGACTACAACTTGAAGCTGAAGGAGATTCCGAGGTTATGTGACTCATCAAGTGCCATAGCTATTGCAAATAATCCAGTCTCCCATAGCCGGACAAAACATATAGATATATGCTACCACTTCATCTGGGAGCATGTGGAGAACAAGGACATAAACCTCAGATATGTCCCGACGGATAAGCAAGTTGCAGACATTTTCACGAAGCCGCTTGATGAGACCAAATTCAATTTCTTCAAGCTAGAACTTGGTATGCTGAACAAGGAATCTTGAAGAGAAGGCAAAAGGATCTAGACCGAAAATCAGAAAATCAGACTTATTCGAGAAGCCAGGTACTTTTCACGAGTCATTGTGAAAATTCATCGGGTAAAATCCTTACCTTCGACGAACTGGACTTACTCTCAAATATTCGTCGAGTAACAATAAGTTCTTCGACGAATTGAATCTTTCCATAAATTTTTCGTCGAATCAGCATTTCTCTATTTAATTTCAACTTATTGGATCCCAAGAGTCTTTTCTCTTAACCTAAGGTACGCGCCCTTTCCCTTCAAAACATTAATACTATATAAAGATTTTAAGGGTTTCACGAGTCACACACATTGTTCTCTTCGTCATTTCTCGATTTCTCTGACAATTTATCTCCCAATCGCTGCTCTCGTCTCCATCTGCTCGCAATGTCTCGAAAAAGCCATGGATTCCTTCTTGTAGGGGGGAGCTAGTTCGTGCAGGGTTTGCAAATGCTTCCGATGAATTCCATAATATCGTCCTTTGTTTAGAAGAGGTCGGGCTATCATTTATTCTCGAACACCCCTATCGTATTCTCGATAAGGAAGTGATAGAGTTCTTTAAGAATGCCTCCCTTCGACACCATGGCAAGGTTATCAAATCTTCAGTCAGTGACAAGGTCATCAAGATGAAGCCGTCCCGTCTAACCAAATTCCTGAGGTTGTCGGTAGTAGAAGAGGAATACTGCTTGTTTAAAGAAGATCACATCAGAACTTTGCTATTTTGTGGGTTTCCTAGGGGCACCATATCAGTCAGAAGAAAGAACGTGAATGAAGAAGGGAAACTTCTCTCAGACATCTTGGGAAAAGTTCTCATATGCAAGGTAGGTTCTCATGACTACCTCTCTAATGAAATTTTCAAGATGCTGGCAGGTGTCATATGCAGGAAGAAAGTAGATTGGGGATCTATTCTTTTTGATAAAATTAAAGCAAGTATGATGACTCCTAACTTTGGTAGGATCATCTCCCTATTTCTTAATCAAATTGATAGCCATCTATTTGATATGGCCTCTGGAAGTGCTCTTCATCCCATGAAAGGATTGACTCCTCATTTCTTCAAAGGTGGGACAGAAAAATTATGAGGCATGGTCTGAAGAGGCCTGGTGAAGAGGATAAAGAAGAAGAGATTGAAGCAAAACCAAGTTTGAAGAGGAAGAAAAGGTCCAAATCAGTAAGAGCACCAGTCCAGGGGGAGGACATCAATGCTCAAGCTCCAGGTGTTTCTCCAGAAGCTCCACAAGTTACTTCTCTTCCTTCCCCTATTCCTTCTCCAGGAGCAGATGCTCAAGATAAATCTCATTCTGAGACTGAAGCTGTTGATGATCAAGATGATCATGATAGTAATGGTGATGATGGTGGAGAGCACCCGTGTGCTCAAGTAAATGTAGCAATGGTAGATAAAGTCATCATGACTCATTTCTCTGAAAAGGAAGCAGCTGAGCAAGGCCAAGAATCCACATATGGTGGAATTCTTTCTGGTGCAGGTGAAGCCCCAGATGCAGCTTCTGAGCATACATAAGTTATTGCAAGTTCTGAGGGGGAGCAGAGCAGAACAGCTGAGATAAGAGAAGAGGAGATAAGATCAGGTATCATTATACTATATGCACCCAACAAAGGTGTGCAGTCTGAGATTTCCCCAGCCTCTCTAAGTAAGTGAGACACACATATCTTCATTTCTATTGGTGAAAGCTTTTGAGCTCCTTCTACAAGGCCTGCTCCTGCAACACCCTCCTCTAATGAATTGTTACAAATAATTGATGCTCTGCTCAGGACCCAAGCAGAGCACATTGAATTATCCTTAAAGCAAGTCTACAACAAAGTCAGAGAGGTGGAAGCAGATGTCAGCAATGGTCTTGCAGCTATAAACCATAACATGGGGATTTTAAGAAGAGAGTTGGATGAAAAGTTTGATGTTGTTGCTCAAGGCATGAATCTCTCCATGCAAGGAATGTCTGCTCTATATCAGAAAGCTGACACAGTAGATAGAGGTCAAGACATGTTGCTGAGGTCTATAGAGGCAAATTCTCAAATTATTCACTCTGAAATAAGAGTCTTCAAGGAAGAAATTATCCAAACCCTTAATGAAGAAGTCAGAAAGGGGGAGGAAAATATGCTAGCAAAAATGGATGAATTGAGCAGGGTAGTAGAAAGCAGATTTCGTGAAAGTAATGTCTATCAATCTCAGAATATCAGTTGGCTTCATGAAATCTTGTCAAGAAGAGCTACGGGTCAAAATGCTCAAGTGTAAGTCTTCCCAGATCAAGTTTTCCATGAGCAAGCTTTTGATGAGCAACCTTATGTTCCTCCAGTTTCATACTCTCCAGTTTAGTCAGATCAGGAGGAGGTTGCAGAATCTGCAAGGCATCCTGCAAAGAAGAAAGTAAGCAAAACTGATCAGGTTTTGAGAGAGAGAAGGTGAGCTGGTATAATCTTGAGGGAACCAGCTGAAGAAAGAAGAAATCATGGTGAAATTTGGAGTCCTATTTCTAAAAATATAATCTTGGACACTTTTAACCTGATTGAAATCTCAAATGAAGAGCCTCAGAATTATTACCCTCAAGAAGAAATCAACAAGCTCAAAGCATCAAAGTTGAAGAGAAGAATTCACTTCAGAGAATACTGGTACAACAATTCAGCTGCTCCTCCTCCTCCTCCAAAATATTTTCCCAAGCCAAATGCATATTTTGTCGGGCAATCAGAGAAGAGCAAGAAGAAAAAGGCTAGAATGCCCTGAGCAAAGTGTTGTGATTGTGTGTTAAACTCTTAAAAACTTTTATATCTGTATTAATGTTTTGTTTTTATCTCATTTACTTATGATATTAATTTTTCTTGTGATTATGATTATCATCTGTGCAATTCATCTTAGTAGATAGGGTTCTGACTTCTTCAACTAGGGGGAGATTGTTGGGTATTATAGCCACAATAACCTTGATTTGAATAAGTATCCCTTAAACTAAGGTGAATTGATATTGTATTTGATGTAGCATTTTAGTTGTGTTTGCAGGTTATAAATTGCTAAGTACAAACCAATGTCAGGTTTCAATGAGTCATTAAACACAGGCCTATACAATGTAATTCCTCATTGTGTAGACCAAGGTGTTGACTCATGTGAAATCTCCCTATTGGGGTGTACTTCATATTCAAACTCAAAGGAGGAGCTATGGATAAGATGTTGATGTTCTTAAGAAATGGAAGAAAATAATCCTAAGTATTTTCGTCGAGTGACAAACAGCTTTTGTCGAGTGATAAACTTCATTCGTCGAGTAATGTTTAACTTCACGTGAAATATCAATTGAAGTTTCTTCCCGTCTCAATTTCGAGCTTCCAAGAGAATTTGTCGAGGGAGAATTCGTCGAGGGAGAATTCGTTGAAGGAGAATTCGTCGAGTAATTTCTTTTACCCGACGAATTTTATCAGCGCGTTTTCTATTTCAAATTCGCAGACGTATTTCCTTTAGGTTTTTCGTCTTGTACAGTAGACATGGTGCCTATCCCGCAAGTCTCGTTTCTATCCGTTAGAGAAGGATCGATATAAATAGTTAAGGGTTATTTTGTTCAACCCTAATCGTGAAAATCAAAATCAAGACATCGAAAGTTTCATCGGCGCTCTTCTCGTTCTCGCAAAAATCAAACTACTGTCGTTGATCTGCCTGGTGATCGATTCTTCTACAAGTTTCCATTCCCTAAGAACCATGTGCTTGGTTTGATTCTATATTCCTCTAGATCTTGTTGGGTGGATAAGTTTTCAGATCAAAGTCTTCAAGAGAAATAGTTTTCTTCTCCCTTACTCTAGTTCAGGATTTCATTTCTCAAGGAAGAAGAAGACTTCTTGTTTCAGATCTTGAAGATTCTCAGAGATTGGATTTGTCAATCCAAAGTATTTGTAACACCCTTTACTTATTCTTGTAGGAAGTTTTGTCTTTCAAGTTCTTGTAGATCCTAGTTTAAAGGATCGAGTGTGTAGGAGAGTTTGTTCTCCAAGTTTGTAGGGGGACGTGATCTCCGATCTTGTAGGAGTTGTGAACTCTGAGTTGTAAGATTACTTTTAATCTGAGAATAGTGAAGTAGCCTAGTCTAGTCGGGCATGCTAGATAGGTGAGGCGGGAAAGTGGATGTACCCATTCCGGAGAACCACTATAAATCTTTGTGTTTGTGTGTGCTCTTTTGATTTCTTTGTGCTTTTCCTTAAAGTTTTTAATTTCACTTACAAGCCAAAAAGTCACCTATTCACCCCCTCTAAGTGATTTAGGTAGCAACTAGATACTTTCAGTCGAGTGTTCTTGAGTGAACATATTTTTACTCTAAGAAAAGACTTGATGTAATTCAAGAGACCTGTCAAGTAATCTCGACGAATTCGTCGAGTCTTTTCGAGATGACTCGATGAATTCATCGAGTCTTCTCTAGATGTCTCGATGAATTAACTTAAGATATTCTTCTTCCAGTCATGCATCCAGCAACTACTCCATCTCGACTCCTCCATAGTGTTTGAATATGAAGTACATCCCAATAGAGAGATTCCACATGAGTCAACACTTTGGTCTACATAATAAGGGATTACATTGCATAGGCATGTGTTTATGACTCATTGAAACCTGACATTGGTTTGTACTTAGTAATTAATGTCCTGCAAACACACAACTAGAAAACCAAATCAAATACAAACTCAATTGAACTTAGTTCAAGGGGACTTCTTCAAATCAAGGTAATTATGGATACAATTCCCAACAATCTCCCCATATTTGAAGAAGTAAGAACCATATATACTAAGTTGAATTGCACAGAGAATAAGTATAATATGAAATACATATGGTGACAAAGAGAGTTAAAGACTTAGCTTTTCAACTAGATTTTCAACCTTCTCTCCCCATTTCAACTTCCTCTCCCCCTTTCTGGCTAATTCAGATAGGGAAGTGAAAACATGACAGATCAACAGGGTTCTCCCCCTCAGCAACTGCACTGGAGTCCTCATTTAGAAGTAGACTTTGAGAACATTGATTCATCTCCCCCTCAAACTTTTTCCCCCTTAGAATTTCAAAGCTTGGACTAATTTCCAGAGCTTTTCAACAATTTCATTATAGACTTCTTGTTCCGATCATGTATCGCGAACATCCACTGTCCAAATACCAGATAGGTGTGTTGTTGGCCTTTGGACATACCTGCAAACACAGATTAATTACCCTTAGGAACCCAAACAGATTTGGGTCCTAGGTTCCTGGTTAGACGACTACCACTTGGAGTGTTAATATTGTAAGTGGTCATTCTTACATTATTAACTCGTGGAGTCATGAAATTCAAGGGATTGAACCAACAATCTATGGCGAAGTGACCAACTTTGTCACAGCACCAACAGTCGAATTTATTGTACCTTCTTTTCCTCTTCTGCCTAACTCTTTGAATAGGGGGTCTAGCAGGATCTATCGACTTGGAGGTAGAAGCCTCGTGAGTGCAACAGACGCATGGATCCTTCTCAAATGGTTGTATAGCAACAGGTTTAACTTTTGGTTCTTTCTTTGCTGACGGTCCATACATGAATGAACCATAGTCCTTGAGGATTATCTCTTCATAAGAAGCTTTGAAAGAAGTCGTTCCGAAGTTTCAGGGATGACTCCATCCTTGGTTACTCTTACTTGACTCAACGTGAGTTAGTCTCGTAAGTGGTCATATGATGTTTCAAAGTCATAGGTGTTCGTTGGAAAAACCACCTTCTTGAAGGAAGGTTGACTTTGATCAGCCTTGCCCTTACCCTTAACGGCTCTTCTCTTAGCTGCCTTACTTTTCTCGGTCTGATGACCGATACCGCTACCCTTCGCAGGAGTTGAGAAACCATCAATAAGTGGAAGGATGGTGTTTGTCTTTGAGAAGCATTCTACTAGCTTCCTTTCTGCCACCAACGTTCCTTCCAGTTCATTAATAGACTTCTCCTTTAGATTTAATAATTCAGTGGAGCTTTTTAAGTACATCTTTCAAGATTTGGACTTCATCTCTGAGAGGAGTCAATTTTTCAATTTCCTCCCTCAGATCTGATTCCACTGCCTTGAGAGATTCAATCTCATTTGCTTGAAATTTGACTACCTTGCGGCATTTGTCAAATCCCTTCAATAAGGCTCTATACTGAACCATTAGATCTGAGTCTTCCTCTGAAGAATATCCTCCATTCGCATTGGAATCCATCTCAGATTCAGAAAGAGGTGTGTGTGAATTTACCGTCCACTCATAGGGGGTGTCGTAATTTTCCTCATCGGTCTGAGGCATGAGCTCGAAGTAGGCTTCTTCGTCTGAGCTTGACTCGTCTGAGTCGCTGTCGCTCAGAGTCTTCGGCTTCTTAGTGATGAAGCTCTTTTCTTCTTTCTTCTTATTCTTAAAGGATTTCTTATCTTCCTTTCTCAATCCTTCTTTCTTCTTGTATGGACATTCTATACTTAAATGACATGGCTTATTACAGCAGTAACAAATAATATCAGTAGAAAATTATTTATTCGATTTGGATTTATACCTGTCGTTGTTGTATCGTTTCTTGTGATGTTCATCATCACGTCTTGATCTTCTATGATCTAATGAGGATGATTGACTCCTCCTTTGCTTTCTTTTTTCTAGCAATCTCTTGAATTGCTTGGAGAGTGATGAGGACTCTACATCGGACATGTCTGAGCTTGATGAGCAATCCATAGACCCGTCATCTTCATCTGACAACTGTGTCCTGATAGATGACATAGCTTTACCTCTTCTTAACCCTTTGACCTTCAGTGTCACGGACTTCTCCCTTCCAGAAGTCGTGCTTCCCTCTTCTTCAGCTTTTTTGATGCTTAGCTTTAGCTCATGGGAAAGAAGCTTCCCAAATAGAATCTGTGGCTCCATCGTAGCCAAATTACCAAATTCCCTTATGGCAATTTCCTTGGTATCCCATTCTTTCATCAGGTATCTCAAGAACTTATCATTCAATTCACCAACAGTGAATTCATGATCATAGTTCCTTAGACCGTTGACAATCTTGAAGAACTTCTCATAAGTGTCAGAAATAGAGTCCGTTGGATCCTGCTTGAAGGCTTCATATTCTTAATTTAGCAGAGATCTTCGATCATCCCTTACTTCTTCCATACCTTCCATCAAGATGACAAGAGAATCTCAAATCTCTTTAGCAGATTTGCAGTGGAAGAGATTCTGTAGCATAGAGTTATCCACAGCACTAGCAATTATATTCTTCGCCTTCTTGTCCAAGGCGACAAGAGCAATCTTGTCCTTCGTTAAATCAAGCATCTTCTTAGGAACTTATACGGAAGGGTTAATTATAGATGATGTCATGGGGACATGAGGACCTTCTTCAACAATTTGAAAGATCCTTGGATCGGTGGCTTCCATATAAAATCTTACTCTTTCCTTCCGCATGAGGAAGTTCTCTTTTGTGCAAACTGGCAGCTTCATGGAAGATTCCTTGTTTCTGTCCATTCCAGACATGGTGTATTTGAACAACTAGATAGAGGACTTTGTTCAAGGTGTTAACCTCTTAACTAACAACTTGCTTCTGATACCAATTGAAAGTATCTAGATGCTACCTAAATCACCTAGAGGGGGGTGAATAGGTGACTTCTATGGCTTTTATGCGGAATTAAAAACATTAAAGTAAAGCACATAGAAATCAAAAGAACGCACACAAACACAAGGATTTATAGTGGTTCCTCGGAATGAGTATGTCCACTTTTCCGCCTCACCTATCTAGCACGCCCGGCTATAAACTAGGCTACTTCACAATCTCAGATTGAAACAATCTTACAACTCCGAGTTAGCAACTCCTACAAGCTCGGAGAACAATCTCTTATACAAACTTGGAGAACAACTCCTACACTCGGAAATAAAACATCCTACAAACTTGGAGAACAAA
>JAWHQI010002677.1:0-12500 GCA_033032865.1 Dactylorhiza incarnata | reverse complement strand
AAGTAGTTGTAACTTCTCTGCTGTCGCCTGGGTGACATCAGCTGTCGGAATTTTTCGACAGTGAAATTTTCCTACATTCAAATTTAGCTCCAGCAGAAATGTGAACATCTCACACCTGTTACCTGCACACCATTAATAAAAATAGAATCAAATACAAACGGGACTTTGTTATTATCAAACCGGAGGAGTGCGAAACGCATGCTCCAACAGGCTCTACATTTGATTTTATGGGCACTGTATCATTTGATGAAAAAACTTAAAAATCATTTGTTATGAACCAAAATTTTAATGATAAATCTATGAAAGGATGAATTATGTTAGTCACCCATTGCCTATTTCATTCTTTTTAAGCATTTATAACATTTTTCAAGCATCCTTGTTATGTTGGGAAAAACATAGATAGATACTATAAATCAAACACAAGCGTGCATTCGTTCACGTGAACACAACTAGGTTGAGCCGAGGATCGAAATTCGGGATATGAGATTTGAGAAATAATTGAATTGTTTATTTTGTTAAAACTAGCTTTATCATTTTTGTGCTCCACGATCTTTCCATGTTGAGGGCTATGGCCATTGTCCTTGCACTTTGCAAACACTACTACTAGTGTGTCGCCATCTTTCCTAGTCGCACATTGCATCCAATGTACCTGCGACCATTTGTAGGCAATCATTAATAGTCATGCACTGCATTCTACTATTGCCAACCACAATGACCGTTGGTAGTCACACGTTGTGAAGTACGATCATCGGATGTTACAGTCACAATAGTGCCTTGTTTTGATCTGTAATTTACTAGTATCACGATCATCAAGCAATAATTGCCTTACATTGCAATCATTACTAGTTGCGGTCTATGGTCACCAAATGTCACTATCATTAGTACTTACGTGCTATGTTCCGTGATCGAGAGCATTGGTCACCTAACGAACGTTATTGGCAATCATAATAAATTTTGTTATGTTAGGAATTATCATTTTTATCTGATTGTACATGAGTAAAAAATGGGAGTTGCGGAGATGAGAATTCTTAGATGGATGCGTGGAAACACGAGACTGAATAAAATTAGGAATGAATGATTCAAGGATAAGACAGGAGTGACACCAATTGCAGAGAAGATACGAGAAGCCTGATTAAGATGGTTTGGACACATACAAAGGAGACCATTAGAGGCACTTGTTAGGCCTTGTGAGAGTTTAGTCACTAGGCATGTTAAACGAGGGAAGGGTAGATCAATAAAGACTTGGAATGAAACTATAAGGAAAGACGTGATGTACATAGGCATTAATGAGATTATGACTAAAGATAGGGCACAATGGTGACAAAGAATCCATATAGCTAACCCCACTGTAGTGGCTTGAGTGTGGTTGTTGTTGCTGTTGTTGTATATATTTTTATTATATAAGTGAATATAGCATTCTCCATGCTCTTACCGTGCTTTCATTTTCTACCGTTGGATCTTTCACATGTTTTATCCGAAACATCTTTAATATAGAAAAAAATGAACTTTCACGTCAAACAATTGAAATGTCTTCCACAAGTTTTAAGGCGAAGAGGGGAAAAGAGAGGGAGAAAAATAATCTTTTTAAGTATATACGTATTTTTTTTACAAAATAAATATTGTAATATTGATGTATATTTTTTTACGGTCATTTCGAGTACTCATATGTATATGTTGCGGGCGCAGCACGCAGAGGCATCGAGCACGGGCGAAGCCCGTGCTGAGACGGGCGAAGCCCGTGCTGAGACGGGCGAAGCCCGTGCTGAGACGGGCGAAGCCCGTGCTGAGACGGGCGAAGCCCGTGCTGAGACGGGCGAAGCCCGTGCTGAGACGGGCGAAGCCCACCTGGATGCGGCCAAAGGCCGCCCAACAGCATCGCGCCATGGGCGGGCAAAGCCCGCCGTCGCCGGCCGGGTACTGTCGCGCTTGGCCGTAGAGGCGGAGCCCCGTGTCGGGCAGTCGCGTGCGTGCGTGTGTGTGTGTGTGTGTGTGTGCGTGCGCGCGCGTGCGTGCATGTGTGCGTGCGTGCGTGCGTGTGTCTATATAACGGGACCTCCCCTATAAGTTTGTATAATTATAGGTTGCACCCTCCATTGTTTCGAAATTACATTTACCTCTCCTCTTAGTTTGTTTTGTTTACAAACAGACCCAATCCATTTAGAACAAGTAATCTTTGTGTTTAAAATACCAAATTACCCCTAGATTTAATATGAAGTGTTACAAACTAATGAATTACTTAACAAGGTCAAAACTGGAATATAAAAAACTACTTCCTTCAGTTTTAATACTTTTCATCCATAATTCGGATGAAATGGTGCATTGGGAGGTGAATGTAATTTCAAAACTAAGATGGGTGTAACCTATAATTATACAAACTCACAGGTGAGGTCCCGGTAATTATATATATATCATATGTGTGTGTTTGTGTGTGTGTGTTTTTCTGTTTTCCCAGACATTTTAATTAATCTATATATCACATATGTGTGTGTTGCCACTAGATTCATTTTCTTCTGCTATTTTTCGTAGAATAGACTCTAAATCCTGAATCCAATTATAATTTTTTCACTGAATTGATTTTAAATCCGGATTCCAATTCAAATTTCTTCTCATGGAATAGACTCTTAGTGGAGTTTAGATTTGCCAATGCAAAAGGATGTAACAAATTTATATTTTGAACAAGCCATTAAAATTGGTGTGTTATGTGCGATTGTGATTTCATATTTCTTGTTTGATTACTCTAACTGTTGGAGCTGTCTTCAATCCTGCGCTATATTTATACTCGTGATCAATTCTTCAATAAAAAATAAGTTTCCGCAGCAAAGGAAAAGCACTAAATAATTTCAAAGCCAAAATAGTTGAGACCAGACTATAAAGAAAGAAGACTTTAATTACAGCTGTTGCACAAGATTTGAACCAATACAGTAAGAAACAAGAGAATTCGGAGTTCTTATGCAAATTAAGGACAGAAGAGAACAAATAGTAACAAGAAAAGAGAGATTTATCGGCCGAAGATTGTCATTCCCAAGAGCACAGCTAACATTACCCAGCAGAACCTTGAAAAAGCCATCGCAAGGGGTGACGAAGGTGCCGCAGATGGGGTGGGGGAGGAAGGTGGCGGCGGTGATGGAAAAGGAGGGGAAGAGGCTGGAGGTGGGACCGGTTTCTTTCTGACCGCCATGACAACTACTTCAAGCTTCTGTCCCTGGGCACAGTGATCGGATGCGCCGCTGATGAAGAAGAAAGGTCCAGATAAATCGAGAAGAAAAACAGAATTCCCATCGTCGAATTTTATAATAGGGTTTTTGGCGTTGCAGGAATCGAAATCCTCCTTGTTCACAAGTAGAACAGATTCCTCCCCTTTTCGGTACTTAAAAACTGTACAATGATATGATTATTGTTGAGAATAGTCCCACACCGAGAAACTAACAAGTTATTGTGCACTTAATGTTGATATTAGCTCTCTCCACCTCCAATCAATTGATTTTTGGTTGGACGCTGGGACTCTAAGATGGTATTAGAGCAGGCTAGACCCAAAGACTCGTTCCAAGTCACTCAAAAAATGGTAATTCATGCCTTAGAGGCCAAAGTCCCCCTACGCACACATCGAAAAACTTACAAAACCTAAGGCTCCATTTGGCGCAGCGTTTTTGCTCTGATTAGTTTGGACAAAAAACACCACCATAGTATAATGTATGTTTGGCATGACGAGGGTTAATTATGACCGCAACAAGGAAAAAATACAAGTTTTGAACATGAAAGTGGATGAAGTTCCTTTGGTGAGGTTGGGCGTTCACGAAGGAAGGTTCATAACCACCGCGTTCACTACAGTGCACTTAGGCTCCGTTTGGTGCAGCGTTTTTGCTCTGATTAGTTTGGACAAGAACGCCACCATCCTATAATGTGTGTTTGCCATGACAACGGTTAATTATGACTCCAACAATAAAAGAAATACTAATTTTGAACATAAATGTGGATGATGTTCCTTTGGTGAGGTCGGGCATTCACGAACGACGGTTCACTATCACCGCGTTCACTATAGTGCACTTAGGCTCCGTTTGGCGCAGAGTTTTTGCTCCGATTAGTTTGGACAAAAATGCCACCATCCTATAATGTATGTTTGTCATGACAACGGTTGATTATGACTCCAACAATAAAAAAATACTAATTTTGAACATAAAAGTGGATGAATTGAGTTCCTTTGGTGAGGTCGGGCGTTCACGAAAGACGGTTCATAACCACCGCGTTCAGTACGTTGCACTTAGGCTCCGTTTGTCGCAGAGTTTTTGCTCCGATTAGTTTGGACAAAAAAACACCATCGTATAATGTATGTTTGGCATGACAACGGTTTCAACAAGAAAAAAAATACTAGTTTTGAACATAAAAGTGGATGAATTAAGTTCCTTTGGTGAGGTCGGGCATTCACGAACGACGGTTCATAACCACTGCGTTCACTACGGTGCACTTAGGCTCCGTTTGGCGCAGCGTTTTTGCTCCGATTAATTTGGACAAAAAACACCACCAATGTATAATGTATGTTTGGCATGACAACGGTTTCAACAAGAAAAAACACTAGTTTTGAACATAAAAGTGAATGAATTATGTTCCTTTGGTGAGGTCGGGTGTTCACGAACGACGATTCATAACCACCGCGCTCACCACCGCGCCAACCAGAGACTTAATATAGATCTCGACTCTCTTCGATCATCTCCAACTCCAACCAATTGACATTAAGATTGGAAGCACTAAAAAAACAAGAGATGTTGGTGTTACCAAGCTTATCGTTGACTTGAAACCTCATATTTTTTGCCCAAAGATAGTAGCTTTCATCTGGTTTCACCGCCCATCCCTTTGCTCCTCCAACATAGAAGTCATAGGCAGGCAGCTGTCAACTCGGCCAAGCCCAGCAAAACACTGGCAACGAGAACACAATAATGGAGCTTCATCTTAATAAAGCCGTAAATGAGTAAATTTGAAAGTATACAGAGGAAGACTATATATAAATAGCTTAATTGGTCGCATGACAGTCGCCACGCTGCCGCCTGCGGTGCATTCAAATGACTTCCGATACGATGCGGCGTTTAAAAAAAAAATTAGACCGTGATGAAGACGACGATATTCTCATATAATTATCGGCCACAATAAGCCAAGACATATAAACTGGCATTTGGGTCCTTCATCTTCTATTTGCAGCAGGGAAAAAAACTAATTTTGCGTAATTTATTGCAGTGCGATTTACACGGCAACTGAAACATTTCCCAAAAACTTATACGATATATCTTATTTGGATCTATATTTCCCAAAAATTTAATTATACGTAATTTCTTGCCGCACCCGAGCAAAGGCCATGCAGGCCTCGGCGCGCCGTGCCCGAGCAAAGGGTGCGCCTCCCTCTCTACGCACCAGCGTGCAACTGCGCGCCGGCACGCGCTGCGTGAGGCACCCGCCTACGGCCTATGCCCAAGCACCTGTTGGGCTAGAGAGCACGCCAGCCCGACCAGAGCACCTGCAAATTAGTTCGAGTAAGTACCTACACGACCGCTTAGCGGTATGCCGATACACAACAAAAAACACAACACAATAACAACAATAAAGATGACACTGAGATTTAACGTGGAAACCCAATAGGGTGAAAACCACGGGACGATCGGAGTCTAACCCGGAAAGCCGCCACTAAATATGTAAAAATAAATAGGCAATTACAAGGCATTCCTTCCTCGATCCACACAGGATCTTCGCCAACTTCGCACCACACAACAATACACAATAAACAGTAGCAGAAAAATTGCAAGTTACCGACAGTGTCGGACGAGACGGATTACACAGATCCTCTCTTAGATGCCTCTTCGAATCCTTGTCAAAGTCTGCTCCAGATCCAATCCATGTAGGCGAAGTATTTCTCGTCAACGTCGCAGAGACGTTCGAAAGCTCTCCCCAAACTAAGACTCTTGCCACAAAGGCCACTATAGAAACTCTTTCAATGTTTGAGATTGGAGAGAGGTGGATTCTTACCCCTCCTCCTTCATGCCTATTTATAAGGCTAAAATCAAGGGGTAGATGGTGGTAGATAGCATGTGGAGGAAGCTTTCTTGAAGCTTCCCTCGGTCAAAGAACACATGTCGAATAATATGAAGCTTCCTTTGGCCACTTTCCTAGAAGCTTCCATTAAGAGCACATGTTGACTTCCCCTCTTTCCAGGAAGCTTCCTTCAAGAGCATAAACTAATTTCATAGTCAAAGATGACTAGCCTCTTTTCACACTTAGGAGAAAATACCTCATCAAATCTCCCCCTTTTCGACTAAGTGAAAAATGTGTCCTTTTAATAATCTTCATTTGGTAAGACCTTCATTTCTCCTCCATATGTCGATAGATCCAGCGCCATCAAGTTCGAGTTAATAAGACTCGAGTCCAACAGTTTTCTCCATAAAGGACGGGAAATCTGCCCAACAATTAATTCCACTTTGTGCTTATGTGGAGGAGATCGCCATGCCACTGATTCTCACACAATGCTCGAACTTTCCCCTCAACACGGTCTTTGTAAGCGTATCTGCTTCATTGTCATCCGTGTACAACTTCTGCAAATCAAGCTCTCTCTGCTCTAGAGTATCGCGTATCCAATGATACTGCGTATCAATATGCTTGGATCTCGAGTGGAAGGTGGGGTTCTTCCTTAAATGAATCGCGCTCTGACTGTCACATAAGAGTGTATAGCGCTCCTGAGTAAAACTCAGCTCTTTGATGAAACGCTTCATCCAAAGAAGCTCTTTTCCTGGCTCAGTGACTGCAATAAACTCTACCTCCGTGGTCGACAGTGCAACACACTTCTGCAATCTCGACTGCCATGAAACAAACCCCCCCCCCCTCCACCACCGCCCCCCCCCCCCCTCCCCTCCCCCACCCCACCCCCACCCACGCAAATAGGATCAGGTACCCAGAGGTTGATCTTCTGGAGTTCAAATCTCCAGTCATATCAGCATCAGTGCAGCCCAGTAGCTTTGACTCACTATCTCCAAACCTTAACGTCAAGTCTGACGTCTCATGCAAATACCTCAGAATCCATTTCATAGCGCTCCAATGTTCTCTCACGTAATTGGAGAGAAACCTGCTCACAGTGCCAACAACATGCACTATATCAGGGCGAGTGCAAACCATGGTATACATAAGACTTCCAACTGCAGAAGCATATGGAACCTTCTGCATCTCCTCTTTCTCCACAGGCGTGCTCGGACATTGGTCAGCAGTAAGTCTGAAATGAGCTGCAAGGGGCGTGCTCACCTTCTTAGCCTGATCCATATTAAATCTCTGCAGCACCTTCCTGATATATCTTTCCTACGATAACCAAAGTTGCTTGGAGTCCCTGTCTCTCCGAATATGCATCTCTAGGATGGTCTTCGCAGCTCCCAAGTCCTTCAACGCAAATGTGGAGCTCAACTGCTGCTTCAGCTCGGCAATGCGCGCAGTGCTCCTCCCGATTATCAGCATGTTGTCAACATAAAGGAGTTAAATAATGAAATCCTCTGGAGGCTACTGCTTCACAAACACGCAGTGATCAAGGGTGGTCCTCCTGAAGTCAATCTCCCCCCATAAAAGCATCGAACTTCATGTATCACTGTCGCAGGGCCTGCATTAGACCATATAAGCTCTTCTTTTGGCGACAGACTAGACTCTCCTTCCCTTTCTCCCTGAAACCTTCTGGCTGCTCTATAAAGCTCCTCCTCAAGATCGTCATGCAGAAAGGTAGTCTTGACATCCATCTGCTCAATCTCCAGGTCTAGCCTTGCAGCAAGGCCAAGAACAGCCGAATAGACGACATCTTCACAACAGGAGAGAAGATCTCATCAAAATCAACTCCACGTTTTTGACTGAAACCCTTCACCACTAATCTTGCCTTGTATCTGAGTGGTGTCGAGGGGTCTCCCTGCTTTACTCTAAAAATCCATAGATTCTTCAGAGCCTTCTTGCCCTTAGGCAATCGTACCGGCTTATAAGTATGGTTCTCATGCAGAGATTGCATCTCCTCCTGCATAGCAACCATCCACTCTTTCTTCTCCAAGTTCTGTACTGCTTCATCAAAACACTCGGGCTCCCCCGCATCAGTCAACAAAATATACTCAGTAGCAGAGTATCTTGAAGATGGTTGTCTGACTCGATCAGACCTCCATGGAGCGAGCTCAGCTACTGGTATGGGCGCATCATCAATGATGTCCTTTGTAGGCTCGTCATCATTCATGTCCTCATAGACTGGAAGTGGCTCAACGCCCTGCACCAGATCAGGCTCTGCGGCCTCCTCAGTATCATCACCTCCAGTCATAGGAGACTCTTCATTAGTGTGAGAGTCAGCCTTCTCAGTCTTTTCAGGATCAAGCATAGTCTGATCCTCACAAAATATGGCGCCACGACTGCGTACAAGCTTCTTCTCAACCAGATCAAAGAACATATAGCCAAACTCGCCGCTGCGTCCATATCCCAAAAATATGCATTGACGGGTCTTAGAATCCAACTTAGATCTTTCATCCTGAGGGATGTGCACAAAGGCTTTGCACCCAAAGACCCTCAAGTGACTATACGAAGGGCCCTTCCCATACCAGACCCTATCAGGAACATCCTCCTGCAATGCATAACTGGGAGATAGGTTGATGACGTGTGCAGCTGAATATAAAGCCTCACCACAAAACATGTCAGGTAGCTTTCACTTAGATAGCATGCACCTCACCCTCTCCATCAAGGTCCTGTTCATTCTTTCAGCTACGTCGTTTAGCTGCGGCGTCTTGGGCGGAGTATTTTCATGTCTGATCCCTTGTTCTTTGCAGTATTCATCAAACGGATCAATATACTCTCCCCTATTGTTGGACCTGATGCACTTTAGCTTCTTCCCGGATTGCCTCTCCACCTCAACGTGGAATCTACGAAAAGTGCAGAGAACCTCATCTTTGTTCTTAATAGCATAGACCCAAAGTTTTCTCGAATAGTCATCAATGAACATCACGAAGTAAGACGCTACTCCTCTTGTCTGGACCTTCAGAGGCCCACAAACATCAGTATGTATGAGCTATAGTGGCTCGGATCTCCTGGTGGAGCTGTGGCTGAATAAAACTCTATTCTGCTTTCCAGCCATACAGTGATCGCATCTCTCCAACTGATCCTCAGATAGGTCAGTGATCATCTGCTTCTTGAAGAGACATCCTAGCCCTTTTCTGGATGATGTGACACAATCTCCTGTGCCATATGGAGTTAGATGCTCCATCTCTGACAGTGTTGACCTGAGCAGCTTCAGGCCTCCCCTCCATGTAGTATAAACCAGTCTCTTTATAACCTCTGTCCACTACTAGCGACCCCTTGATCAACTTCCAAAAATCTCCACCAAAGATACTTAAGTGTCCCACATCACCTAGTTTTCCAATTGAAACTAGGTTGAAGCGAATGTCAGGAACATGTCGCACATCTCTTAGGATCATCAATCCTTTAGTGCTCGTCTTCAGGTGCATGTCTCCCCTCCCGATGACTTTCGGCGTGTCTCCATTGCCCATCCTAAGCACTCCACAATCGTGAGTAGTATAGGTAGCAAATAGCTCCCTGTTGTGGGAGACATGTGCAGAAGCCCCAAAATCAATAATCCAGCTTCGGTCATCGCATGAGAGTGCAACTGTGACATCATCTCCAATAATGATGACATCATCCTTTGTAGATATAATGGTTGCAGTGTGACTCTCCTTCTTATCATATCAGTAGACACTCCTTTCTTCCTTTCGTCATTCTTCAGATAATAACAGAACTTCTGAATATGCCCCTTCTTATGGCAATAGTAAAACACCACATTTTGATAACGTGATTTGTACTTCCCCCTGCTTTGTCCCCTCTCGCTCTTCCTTTCTCTACTCTTGCTCTTGCCTCTCCCCCTAAGCTCAGTGTAGAGGATGTCATCTCGTGAAGAAGAGTCTAATATCCCTTGAGACTGTCTTTTCACCTCTTCGTTCAGGATGCCACTCATGGCAATCTCCATAGTAATGATGCCCCTGGGAGAGGAGTTGATTAGAGAAACTCTAACCATCTCCCAAGAGTCTGTAAGAGACTTCAGCAACCATAGTGCGTTGATCTCGTCCTTGAAGGTCACCTTCATAGCAGTAAGTTGATCAATAATACCTTGGAACTCGTTCACATGATCCAAGATAGGGATCCATTTCTGTATCTGAACTCCCCCAACTTCTTCAGTAGATATAGCTTGTTGATGCCAGTACTCTTGGCATACAATGTTTCCAAGGTCTTCCAAAGGATTTTTGCATCAATGATACTCGCGACATGATTGTAGACGTTCGGTTCCACAAACCGTCTGATGAATTTGCATAACATCTGGTGCTCTACCTTCCACTTATTTGGATCCATGTCTTTAGGCATCTCCTCAAATATAGAGCATGTCATCCCTTGACGTAGATGAGATCTTCCATCAGTAAGTGTCACAGATGGTAATTTGCGCAGTTTAATTTCACCATTTTCTCGGAACTCGAACCTGAAGTAGATTCCATTATGCTCTGTCCATTGATCAGACTAACCTCTGTTCTCTGAGCCGATTATTTCCAAGAAGAAAATCAAAGAGGATAGGGAGCGGACCAATAGTCATCACCTACCGCACCCGATCACCAACCCGAAATATTTGATTGGCTCATCTCAAATCTCAAATAAGTCGGCCTGATAACTGCTCTAATAATGAACCTGGCTCTGATACCACTTGTTGGGCTATAGAGAGTATGCAAGCCCGACCAGAGCACCTGCAAATTAGTTCGAGCAAGTACATACACGACCGCTTAGCGGTATGCCGATACACAACCAAAAACACAACACAAAATAATAATAATAAAGGTGACACAGAGATTTAACATGGAAACCCAATAGGGTGAAAACCACGGGATGATCGGAGTCCAACCCGGAAAGCAGCCACTAAATATGTAAAAATAAATCGGCAATTACAAGGCTTTCCCTCCTCGATCCACACAGGATCTTCACCAACTTCGCACCAAACAACAATACACAATAAACAGTAGCAGAAAAATTGCAAGTTACCGACAGTGGCGGACGAGACGGATTACACAGATCCTCTCCTAGATGCCTCTTCGAATCCTTGCCAAAGTCTGCTCCAGATCCAATCCGTGTAGGCGAAGTATTTCTCGTCAACGTCGCGGATGTTGGATCTTGAGGCGCCCTTAGAGGGGGGTGAATAAGGGTTTTAAAAAACTTTAATATTTAATAGAAAACTTTTGATATTTTATGGTGAAGTAAGTTGAGTCAAGAGTAAAGAGATTGGAATAATGAAATCAATTTTATTCAACATGAAAAGGCATGATTATCATTAATAAACTTGATTACAAAATTTGATTTCAATGACGCTAGAAATCAAAGCGAATAATGAAAGACTCTTTTCGTTTTTTATACCGACTCGTATCCCCACGAACCGGTTGGCTTTAGCCAATCTCTCCCCAGATACGACCTCAAACCGCTCTATCCAATCTATCACCAGAAAGGCCTCGAGCACCCCTAGATCTACTCCCTAGACCTAGTCGCCAACACGAGGCGAATTCCTCCCTAAGTCCTATCCAGACTTAGTCGCCAACACGCGGCGAATTCACAAACCGATTACAAAGATGAAATAAAGGACAAAATACAAAATACAAATATAAAACTCCCTATAAGGTAATCTGAAGGAGACGCCGAAGAATCGCTGAAGATCGTTGAAGTCCAAGCGTGTATTCTTTGAGTTGAGTTAGCGTGTTGAACCAAGCCTCCTTTGATTCCTCCTTTTGAAATATGAGTAGGAGATGTGTTTGTCTGGAAATACGACCCTCACAAAGTTTCTGAAGTGCTGGAATAGGGCTCTTGGCAATCAGTTGTTGGAGAAGACGAAATCCTCCAATTTATAGAGTTTGAGCTAACGACGACGTTAAGCGCTAACGCCAGGCGTTGACCATGTATAATAACATATTGATGGATCGGATCTTCAAAAGAGGAAGGATATTCTGCACTTTAGGAATTGTTTTATTTGGGCAATACTAACGCCGACGTTAAGGCTAACGCGGGGCGTTGGGCAAATCATTCCTAAAGTTCCTCCTGCAAACACGGCTGCTTTCTCCTTGCCAAATTCGTCGACCGGATAGCGCCCGACGTTAAGACTAATGCCTGGCGTTGAGATTATTTCTTTAATCAGCTGGCACGCCATTTCATCGAACAGCAGCTCAATTCGTCGAACGGCAATTTATTTCGTCGAACGCCATTTTCGTCGAACGGATAGCGTCCGGTGTTAAGCTCTAATGCCTGGCGTTGAGTTTCATCTTTCATCGAACACAGTTTCGTCGAACGCCAGATCGTCGAACGCAGTTCCCATTTTGTCGAACGCAGCTTCCGTTCGTCGAACGCAGCTTTCATCTAGCGCTAATGTCCAGCGTTAAGCTTAACGTCTGGCGTTTAAACAACTTACAATCCTTCAGCTTGTGGTTAGTGTCAGACCATTGTTGCAG
>JAWHQI010002676.1:0-28843 GCA_033032865.1 Dactylorhiza incarnata | reverse complement strand
CCCCCCCCCCCCCCCCCCCCCCCCCCCCCCCCCCCCCCCCCCCCCCCCCCCCCCCCCCCCCCCCCCCCCCCCCCCCCCAAGAGATCATTCTTCTTGCCCACCTATTGGATCATTGAATGGAGGACAGAGTCATCATCTAAAAGGTCTGACGAGAGACTTGGCCACATTATGCCTCGAATGCGTGAGTCGATCTAAGTCCAGGCCTTAGGGCTGGTTGTTGACCCCTAGAGAATCGATGTGATAAGCCTCGAATGCATGAGTCGATCTAAGTCTAGTCTTTAGGGCTAGACATTGACCCCTCGAGCGTCGCTGCTTTAAGCCTCAAATGCGTGAGTCGATCTAAGTCCAGGCCTTAGGGTCGGCCATTCACCCTTGAGCATCACTGCTTTAAGCCTCGAATGCGTGAGTCGATCTAAGTCCAGGCCTTAGGGCTGGTCATTGACCCCTCGAGCATCTCCACTTTAATCCTCTAATGTGTGACTCGATCTAATTCCAGGCCTTAGGGATGAACGTTGACCCATCGAGCATCGCCACTCTAAGCCTCAATGCGTTAGTCGATCTAAGTACAGGCCTTATGGCTGATCGTTGACCCAGTCATCGCCACTCTAAGCATAAAATGTGTGAGTCTATCTAAGTCCAAGCCTTAGGGCTGGTTGTTGAGCATCACCGCTTTAAGCATGGAATGCGTAGGTCGATCTACACCCATGCCTTGGGCCTGGACGTTGACCCCTAGAACATCACGGCTTTAAGCCTCGAATGTGTGAGTCGATCTAAGTCTAGGCCTTAGGGCTAGTCATTGACCCCTTGAGCATCACCTCTCTAAGCCTTGAATGTGTGAGTAGAACAAAGTCCAACCCTTCGGGCTAGCCGTTGACCCCTCAAGAGACAATTTCTCGAAGTAAAGAGCTCTCTTCGTCCTATAAGCTTAAGCGCGCTCTCTCTCTCTACATCCAATGAGCCTAAGTGCTCTCCCTCCCTTCATCCTATGAGCCTAGACGAACTCCCAAGCCTCAACAAAAGCGGTTAGAGGAATATACTGTGAATGCAGGCAGAGAAAAAGGCAAAAGTCCATCTTTTCTTTCATCAAAAATCAGAATACATATCAGATAGAAAGATAAAAATGGACCTCGCCCAAAACATCTTGCCTCACCTATGCAAGATGATTACTCGGCATCACCTAGTGACTTGGCATTGGGTTGACGCAAGCGCAAAGAAGTGCTAAAGAGGGTGAGGACGAACCATGCTGCTCGCCTCTTGATCCGCCGATTGAGACATTGTTATTCGAGGATAAGCTCAAACCCAGGTTCAGTTCAAAGTCTCCCTCGAGGTCGAGATCGAGCTCGCCAGACAAGTAATCCTACGCGAGCAGAGGCTCGCCAAAAATGTCCCAAACTTGGCTCCTGCGCCCATAGTTGAAATGGGTCTCAGGATCGTCGGCAGTCTCCTGGTCCTCCTGCGTCTCGGGGGCCTCTGTGTCTTCAGGGTCCTCACTAATATTTAGAGAGGTCGCGAGGTCACAGTGAATGATCACTTTCTTTCGTCGCTTAGGCGGACCCTGAAGTTTCGGTTCCGTCCCCATGGACGAGATGTGTGTGGTCTACCAACCGACCTCGCAAGCAGCTTGCAACTCCTCCTAAGCCTTGTTAAGCCCTTTGGTATGGTGGCGAATGAGCTCTTCTATTCGCCGGACGTGGTTAGAATTCCTCTCCACGTTTCCTAGAATTCCCACACTCCTGGAGAGATAGTAGACTTCATTCCACAACTGACGACCCTGACTCTCAACCTCGTCCATCTGAACTTTAAGCTCTAGATGTCAAAGTGATTGCGCTCAGCGCCTTCCAGGCAAGGTGAGAACTCCTCGACCAGAGGCAGACGAGCCTCCACTGGAATCAGACACCGGTTGAGCTCGCTTGCTGGCAACGACTTCAGCCGCATTTCATGTGAGCTGAATAAAGCGAGGGAGCAAGCCCTATAATCACCAAATGACTCACCCGAGCCAACAAAAACTCACTTGCTGGCAAGGTTGGTCGACGTCGAGGTGAATCCATGGCTGGCGTTGTACCTGCGCATGTACTCAAAAATCATTAAACTCCTTCAAAAAGGGAAATTTCCCCGTCAAAAGGAAAGGAACAAGAGAAGACTTTTACCACGGCGTTGTCGCGGTCTATCTCTTCCAGTGTGAGGAGAGTGCCGATGAGATTCTTTTCTCCTCGTGCATGTGCCATCAATCTTGGGAATGCTGACGGTGGTGAATGTTGCTGGATCCGCCGTGATCCCAGCGAGGAGTCACCTGCAGACCCTTCCCTGGGGAAGCGGACTTGATGTCAGGCGCATTATGCGAAGGCGCGACATTAGGAGCCTATGAAAGCGTCGCGCATGGCACCTCAAGAGAACTCGGCAATGGTAGGTGAAGAGTCCCCAACGGGGGCACACCGTGAGGTGCGGGCGACAGCAGGAGCTCTATCGGAGGGATTGCGGCCAAGGCAAAACCACAAAGCTCAACGCGAATGTGGCGGTCTCCAGAGTCCCGGACAACCGCTACCTGGAGATTAGTGCGGGCTCATTGACCACGTCATCAGCCGGAATCCGGAGCGACTTCTCAGATAGTAGGGGAGTTACGATAACCACCTCAGCTGGTAGCGAGGTAACAAGATTCTCGTCGGCAAGAGTGTTGAGGTCGGCCTTTACCTCGCCTAGGTAGGACCCGCCATTCCCTCCTCTCGGGGAAGGAATGTCGTAGTCGCCTAAGGCCAGGTTTGTCATCGGCCTGAAGGACGCTTAGGCAAGTTGCCATAAAATAAGTTAGACTCAACACTAAGCTCAAACTCAAAAAGGAGAGGTGCGAGTTTGAACATACCACGGCCGGGCGCTGGACCGAGAGTGAATCGATAGTGGCGGAGGAAGAGGCCTTCTTCGTGGGAGGTTCCTCCCTCCGCCCGAGCAACACACCTTCTCCAAGGGCCAATCGTTGGGAAGCATGAGCCTCAACTCGCCTCCTTTGAAGAACTCGCTTAAGTCTCTCACGTTGAAGGAAGTCATGGGAAGGAACACTCCCGAACCGGGACAGGAGACTGCTCACCAACGAGGCTTCGATGGTAGGTTTTCGGCGAGCCTTGCAACAAGGCTCCCCCTTCATCTCAGCATCTAGAACAGTCGTTGTCTTGGCAGTCGAGGTCACTTTTCCTTCCCGTCAGTCGAAAGACAAGGGGTGAATTTCCAGGGTTCCACCCACTATTTATTGGGGGAAGTGCCAACCCCCTCAACTCGCTAGAATCAACCTCACCGAATAAGGCTTGGATTATTCATTTCGAGCCTCAAGCGAGCATTCAAAGAGCATGTATTGTGTACAACCCATATTCATTGAGGTGGGCTCCGACCTAGTGGTGAGCTTTCGAACCTCTAAAGAGTAGTTGTTAACCTGAAGGGGAGAGAACACAAAAATCGAGCAAGGAGATCCGAGAACTCGCATATACTACCGACGAGCTCGCTTCTTCAGCAAGCATACCACCCTACTCCTCGCGGATCCGATAAGGCATTCTCCTTTAGGGTTCACAGTCGAGCTCGTTGCGCTTGAGTCAGCCTCTCCATAGAACTTGGCAGCAAAGCCTCGGCATATGGCGACCTCGCAAATAATGACTACAATCTGCTCACCAGGTGCCAGGTACTAAGTATCTCAAGAGGCGTGGCAGCTATTCACAGTCCATGTACCCTCTTGATTGCCTATAAATAGGACCCCTGTGGATCACTTTGAAGGCACGTTGACCCCCCCTCCAAGGTTCCCAAAAACCTCTTTGTGTCTCTTTTGTGCCAAGCTCAGCTCTGGTTTAGAAGGGGAAGTTCATATATACTTCAGGGCACGTGGCAGGACCTCCTTACTATAGCTCATGAGATCCTGTTTATAGGCAATCGGGAAAAAGCTCGTGCATCCTCCATCTCTCTCTAGTTTAAGTTCGTCCATCCCTACCACTAGAAAAGTAGCCTTTTGTCACTCTCGATCCAAATTTTTGTGAAACCGAGATTTTCGTGATTCCAACAATGATCTCCTAGAAGGAAATCGAGCATGTGAGCCGAGAGAGGACTAATAAATATCGTAACATTAATTGTATTAAATGTATAATTTAATAATTTTTTGTAAATATAAATATATTATTTATAAAAAACAATTAAATTTATTTATTATTTCACCTAAAACTAAATATACATCAACAACACTCAAGCCTTTATCCCACTATAGTGGGGTCGGCTATATGGATCCTTTGTTGTCACTGTTACATATCTTTAGTCATAATCTCACTAATTCCTAAGTACATCATGTCTTTCCTTATATTTTCGTTCCAAGTCATTATTGGTCTACCCTTCCCCCGTTTAACATGCCTAGTGACTAAATCTCACAAAGCCTAACAAGCGCCTCTAATAGTCTCCTCTGTATGTGTCCAAATCATCTTAGTCGAGCTTCTCGCAACTTCTCTACAATTGGTGTCACTCCTGTCTTATCCCTTATACATTCATTCCTAATTTTATCTAGTCTCATGTGTCCACACATCCACTTAAGCATTCTCATCACCGTAACTCCCATTGTTTGCTCATGCACACAATTCATTGCCCAACACTCAGAACCGTAGATCATTACCGGTCAAATTGCAGTACAACAAACTTGTCTTTAAGTTTTAATGGTACCTTATGATCACCAAAAACTAAATATATGGAGGATTCCTCCTAAATTTTGGGGAAAATAAACCAAAAAATTAAAACCCTCCTTCAACCGACGAAGGGTTCCCACTCCTTCCCCTTCCAACCCATATTCTTCCAGGTCGAGGCACACAGCGATAATAATCATCTCGACAAAGGATTCCCAGGTCCAGGCCCACTCCTTCCCCTTCCGGCTCCTAGGGCATTCTGTAATTTCTGCCCACACCCCCTCCTCCCATGGCATACTTGACGGGTTCCCCAAAAAATAGTTTGGTCGAACCATAGATTTTTCGTCACGACCTCGACCGACTTGCTGATATTATTTCAATGAGCCCATTCTCGCAAAATTCTGAGTCTATTTGGTACCCCAAACAGACGCCAGAACACCTCGCACGCGGGAGTATCCCCCTGGCACGCTCCCACACACGGGCGCAGCCCCAAGCGCACACTAGTGTGCATGGATCTCAATCCCATGCATGCCAGTGCATGGGAAAATCCTCTGCGCGCACTAGCGGGTGGGCGTGGCCCCCCGCGCACACTAGCGCACGGGAACGCCTCCCACGCTCACCAGCGCGCGGTAGCGCCTCCCATGCACACTAGTGCATAGGTGCGCCTCCCGCATGAACCAGTGCATGGGGGGCCTCCCTCTTGCGCGTACCAGCACGTGGGAGCACCTGGCCTCCGTGTAGCGCACACCAGCATGTGGGGGGATCCCTCCCACGCACACCAGTGCGCGGGTCCTCCCTTCCGCGCGCTCCAATGCATGAGAGCACCTCCCACACGCACCAGTGCATAGACAATCCCCCTCCCACTGCACGCACGCACCATCATGCGAGTGCCTCACTCCCACGCACACTAGCGTGCGGGAGCGTCTCCCACGCACACCAACGCTTAGGAGCGCTCTCCCGCGCACTAGCATACAATGGTGTTCCCTTGCGCGCTCCAGGGCGCCTCTCTCATCGCCTCCCGCCGCATTCGCCGCTGCATCTACCACTGTGCTTGCCTCCCACCTCCGTGCTCACGACGCGCTCGCAATGCCTGCCCTCTCACGGCATGCTCACAACGCCTTCACGCTTACGATACACTCGCAATGCCTCTATATTCGCGGCACACTCGCAATGCCTCTACCCTCACGACGTGCGCAAAAGGTGTTGAGAAAAACCCACCTCTTGATTTAATATACAGTTTTAAGAGTGATTAATTAGGACATTACCCATGTTATATAGAAGTATAATTTGTGTCATAAGGACTTAGTATCTAGGATGCAAGAATGAGTCCTAAGAAAGCACCAACAGAACTCAGGTTCAAAGTTATGTTCAAACAAAGAATTCTCAAAGTAGCGTCGAAATTTAGTTGACGCAATGCCAAGGGTAATCGACGCAACATCAGAAAAAGCTCTTAAATATTTTCGAACTCAGAGAGGTGACTACTTCCTCTTAATGTAGTGTCGAAATATTCAAGCATCGATGAATTAGCTAAAGATGCGTTGAAATATCCAAGTAGCATTGAAACCTCTAGACAGTGCTGAATCAGCTAGAGCTGTGTCGAAATCATAAAAGTAAAGCTGACTCCTCCAAGCAACTATGATGCATCTTCTCCCCTATGCAGAGTATACGCCGAAAAGTCATTGAAGGACAACTGACATTGACATTATTAAGAAAGCCTCCAATGGTCATATCTCTCTCTAAATATGCCACAGTAGAAAGCATGGGCAGAATACAGTCGTTAAATATCTATTTTTAGGTAAAAATATCCATGCAAATGGAAGTAGCATCCAAAGCAATTAACGCTGAAGTTTTGAAATGAATTCAAAATAAAAAAGGACATATATAAAAATAATGATAAGGCGAAAAAAAAGATGAGAACAACAACAAGATTATCAAGGAAGAAAAGAGCAACCCCTTCTCTATGTGGTGCTTAGCCACTAAAGGAGGGTTCCTCTCCAGAACTCCAATATAAGATTACGAAGAATCTTGTCAGACTTCTGAAGATTCAAACAGAGAACCCCTTGTCTTAAGGGAAAAAAACCCTTGTCTTAAGGGTCATTTCTGAAGATCGAGATTCATCCTTCTCCCCCAAAATCATGGTTAACATGAAGAAGCTTCTACTCACTCTCGTTTGAATCCATACTGCATTGCAAAGAATCAGTTCCTTCAAAGATCTGCTATTGAAGGACACATTGTGGAAAAGTCAACTCAACCTGCTGAAAGAGTTCTTGAATCTCTCTTTAAAAGATTTTAACTGGTTTTGGAGAGACCTTATCAACAACTCCCAGTTGAGCTTCCTTATCAATAACTCACTCGACTTTGGATAGATCTTGTCAACAACTCCTGGTTGAGCTTCCTTATTAACATGTCGCTCGGTTTTGGAGAGACCTTGTAAACAACTCTCGATTGAGTTTTCTTATCAACAACTCACTTGGTTTGGAGAGACCTTATCAACAACTCCACAGTTTTAAGGGATCTTTATCAAAATCCTCACACTGTAACAATGGAATTCTGCTTGGTGGTAGAAGAGTAGACATACCCAGATTTATTGGGGAACTACTATAAGATCTTGTGACGTCTGTGTTGTGTGCCTCTTCTCTGTGCTTTTCTTTTTCCGCTTTACTTTTGTTATCTATTAGTTATTGTGATATAATTGAAACTGTGTAAAATAGTTAAATTAATTTCTCATAAAAAATAAATTACTCTACTCAGCCCCCTCTAGAGTATATCTCAAGTGATTACCGTCCTCTTTCAATTGGTATCACAGGGAGGTTGATCAGAAAAGTTTAACACCTTAATCAACAAGATCCCAAGTGGACTAATCACTTAAAAATTATTATCTCACAAACATGGGCACATCTTTAGCCAGAGATTATGAAATCACAACACCCCCTATGTGCAATCTGAAAAATCTTTCTTTATGAAAATCTAGAATTAATATATATATAAATTCTATTGAAGAAAAATTTTTGATGTTGTTTTGACAGGCCTTGAAAATCCTGCAAGGACAAATGACCATGGAGAAAATGTGTTCATTTCCAGAGCTGATTGGTCAGAAAACAACAAGAATGCCAAAGCATATGATACTGAGGCCATTAACATTCATATGGTAATAATGTCTGATGACATTTTTCAGAAAGTAGCTGATTATACATCTGCAAAAGAAATTTGTGAATCCCAAACCAGATTAGTAGAAGGCTCCCCTGAGTACACTGAAGTCACAAGGGGCAAAACCAAGAAAGACAAAGACTTCATTACTGAAACTTGGAGCTAAAGTGAAGAAAGCCTCTCCAGCTCAGATGATGAAGATGCTAAAGCATTTGAGGTCAACAACATGGCTATCAATGACTCAGATCATGAATAAGATAATCATGTAGAAGAGGTACAATACTCTGACTCTATTACTTAGACTTCACCTGAATCAAGAAGATATTTTGAAGTCCTTTGCCATGATCAACTCAAGGCTATGAAGGAAATCAAATATCTCAAGGAAGTGTTGCATCCCTAAAACTAACAATGATGAGTGATGCCACTAAAATTGAAAATTGGGCTCTTAAAATACAGAACTCTAAACTTGATAAGGAAATTATCTCCCTTAAAACTGAAGTTGTTGGATTAAATAAACAACTTGACAAAGTAAAGGAATTTGAAAATTCCTTAAATGGAAGAAACAGCAAACTAAAAGGCATCTCAGAAAACCTTAAAATAAGATTTAAGAATCTAGGGTTAGGAGTTGATCCATCCTTGCCAAAGGGCCCTTCAAACATTCCTATTTGGAAGAGGCCAGTGGCATTTGTCAATAGAAAAGCCTTGATGTCTTCTGAGGATGTTCCTCCAACATCAAAATCTAGCAGTACGATTCATAATAATGAAAACCTTCCCATCTCCTTCTCTCTGGAACAATTCTTGGAAAAGCTCCAAGAAAATTAATTCAAGAAAAGATAAAGATTAATAAAAATCTTAAGTTTCTGAGTAAGCATCGAATACTAATCGACGCAACTCTAAATTTGCACCCAACTATAGTTAGCGCACCTATGTCACGACGAATGATATTCAATACAACTATCTTGCTTCATTGAATGTTACTCGACGCAGTCATTGTGTGTCAAATACCATTCGACCTATTCATAGATTCCCGACTGCTACCTCTCTTTATAGCAGATACGATGAAATTAATTCAAAAACTACTCTTCCTCTTTCTCACAACACTCAGTTGAAAAGAAAAAACAAACTATAATAAGTATGAGTGCCATTTTTGCCATAAGGTAGGGCACTTCATGAAAGATTGCTGGTACAAATTATATGCAAACTCTCTCCCTATAAGTTTTGTGAGAACTCTTTTTCATTATCACATTAACTATTATTCTAAAAATTCAGGACCCAAGATAACACTGGGATCCTTCTATTATTTAGCCTTATTAAAGGTAATGACCCCTCCTCTCCACAAACTAGTTGTAGATAGAGACTTATCGAAAAACACTTAATTGTTGGATAAGTCAGTAGAGAAGATTTTTGGACATAAAATCTCAAAAATTAAATGCATAAATCGACGCACTTTTTAATCAGTGAGAGTCTAGGTCCTAGAGTCTAAAGGCTAATCGCCTGTGTTGGAACTGCATGTGAGAAGAGACAAGAGAACTGTTCATCTCCTCGATACTAAGAGATCACCACGTCTCTTGAAAACTCAAAAGGTTAGCAGTCACGCCTTAATTTCCCCCATTCGTTTCAGTCAAAAGAACTGAATATTCATTCTAAGTTGGACGATTCAAATTCTTGCTTATAAATAGGCTACACCAAGTGAGTGTTTCATTCTCATCTCCGTCTATCTTGTCTCTTCTCTTCCTCTTTATTACCTCCTGTTCATGAAGCACTCTGTCTTCTTCAAGCAAAATCTTCATCTCCTCTGACCAGTTCTCTCCAAGGATGGTATTGATTTCTATCTACTATATAATCAAGAAGAGGGAGAATGGTGTATCCTAGTGTGAACCATGAAATGTGCAATATCACATATGGTCACTGGACAATCCCCTTGTCCTGTGTGGTTTGTTGAGCTCTTGCCCGGGGAGGGGATATCGAGTATTAAGAAGCATTTCCGAAACCCATTGATTCTTAATCATCGTCTCACATATTCTCCATACTTAGGAGCCTGCTACTCAACAAGTGTTGCCTTGATTTTAAGGAAACATGATAAGGATAGAGCCCAGTTGCCTCATCTTTCAAAATCCCCTTCTCTCTCCTTCCCCTTTTGCCTCTCTTTGTTTGTAAGGCAAGTGGGACTTGTCTAAAGACTATTGGTTTAGGGTTTCTCTGTGTAAAAAAATATTCGATCACAAATATTTCACTAAAAATTAAGAAGGAACCTCATAAATATATACAAGTTCTTTATAAATGCTCCGAATCTTTATTTTTTTATTTTTACTAATTGCATTAACCTCAGTTTCTCTTTTGTGCAAATAGTTGATCTGAGAAATGAATCTGTGCAATGTAAAATCTGAGAAATGTAAAACCACAGAAATGTATTACTTTAATTTCTTCTTTCTCTGAAAATCACTCAAATTTTTTGTAAAAACTGGTATATCAAATAGAGGGAGATTGTTGGGAAAAACCTACCTCTTGATTTGATATACAATTATAAGAGTGATTAATTAGGACATTACCCATATTGCATAGAATGGTAATTTGTGTCATAAGGACAGTATATAGGATGCAAGAATGAGTCCTTAGAAAGCAACAGAAGAACTCGGGTTCAAAGTTAGGTTCATACAAAGAATTCTCAAAGTATCATCAAAATGTAGTCGACACAACATCAAGGGTAATCGACGCAGTGTCAGAAAAAACTTTTAAATATTTTCGAACTCAGAGAAACGACTACTTCCTCTCAATGTAGCGTCAAAATATTCAAGCAGCACTGAAACAGCTAAAGAAGCGTCGAAATATCTAAGCAGTGTCGAAACCTCCAGATAGTGCTGAATCAGCCAGATCAGCGTCGCAATCATAAATGTAAAGTTGACTCCTCCAAGAAACTCTGAAGTCTCTTCTCCTCTATTCAGAATATACATCGAAAAGTCATTGAAGGAAAATTGACATCGACATTCTTAAGAAATCCTCTAATGGTCATCTGTCTCTTTAAATATCCCACGACAGAAAGCATGGGCAGAATACAGCCATTAAATCGCAAAAATATCCATGCTTATGGAAGCAACATCCAAAGAAATTAATGCCGAAGTTTTGAAATAAATTCAAAATAAAAAGGGATGTATATACAAAGAATGATAAGGTGAAAAACAAAAGATGAGAACAACAACAAGAATATCAAGAAAGAAAAGATCAACCCCATCTCTGTGTGGTGCTTAGACAATGAAGGAGGTTACCTCTCGGAAACTCCAATTGAAGATCAAGAAGAATCTTCTCCTACTTCTAAAGATTCAAATAGAGAACCCTTTGTCTTAAGGGTCATTTTTATCGAACAAGATTGAAAGATATGTGTTGTCTATAATACAACTAGTGGGGGTGATTAGGTATTTTCAATGTTAATTGCCACTTTACAAATCTAGTTAGCATAACACAGAAACAATACAGAAAACACACAGGATTTATAGTATTTCTCTTCAAGACAATGTGTCAAGAGGTACTCCACTGTCCCTCCCACCTATCTAGCAATGTGCTAGACTAGACAACTTCTCCAACTCAGATCTCTTCTCAATAAGTAGATCTTACAACTCAGGTTCACAAAGAACCCTACCAACAACTCAGACTTTTCAATTCTTACAACAACTCAGATCTTCACCAAGATCCTACCAAACTCAGGCTCACAAAGAATCCTACCAAACTCAGACTCACAAAGAACCCTACTAACACTCAGATCTATTACAAGATCTTACAAGCTTAGGCTCACAAAGAACCCTACTAAACAAGAAAGATTGTTTTTCTGTTGTAGAAGAGAAGGCTTTAAGATATAAACTTCTGAATGAATGATCTTATTCTTGCAAATATAAGTCCAGAGATCTTTTGAATCACTGAACTATTCTTGAGAATCTTCTTCAAATAAATATCAGATGAACTTTTCAGCAGGGAAGAAGATTTTTTCTTTCTTTTTCTTTGATCTTCACAGCACAGCAATGAAGTCTTCTTGTTGAGTACTTTTCTCTCTTTTTTGCTTGTATGTATGAGAATAAGAATGAGAAAGAATTATTGTGTTAAGTGTCTTCTAAAATTGACAATTTTTCTCTTTTATACTCTTCTGCAATTTTGCATAAAGGCTCTTACTGAATTCTTCCATAATTAATTTGCCAGATAGGAATATTGAAAGAAACGACAGAATATATTATCATAAATGCTTTGCCATTCTTGGAACTTGCAGAATATGGAAGTGAATAATATTCTTCATTAATATTGTGTAACGGCTATATTCTGTGGAGAATATATTATTTAATATTCCTTGATTAGTGTGCAAGACAGGCGGCATGCACATTCCCTGTATTTCAATTTTCGAGAAAAACGGTGCATTAATAAAAGTTCAACATCTGTCAAGACAATAAATTTCCTTCAAGCCGATATTGTCTTGATCATCTCAATGATATGTAATCTATACAACGATATCGTCGAAATACTTCTTTCTTAAAGACTCTACTTGATATCTCAACGATACTACTACTTCTAGATGATATCGCGAGATGTTTCCTTCTACACGATATGTCTTCAATCTTCAAGATGATATGTCTTCTTCAAGACGATATCGTCTTGAAAGTGCACAGTTTACCTCACTAGAATTCTCTAGAGGGGGGTGAATAGAGATTAAAAATTATTTTGTGCAAAGTTAATATATATATGTGTATGATCACAGATTATAGCTTCCCACACACCAACAAGAATTAAACAAATGAAGTAAATGCAAGAAAAGAAATCACAGCACAACACAAGAAAATATAGTGGTTCCCCAAACTTTGGGTAGTCCACTCTTCTACCCCCTTGGTAGGAATTCACTATCTTGCACTGAGTCTTTTGATAAGGAGACTCTTAGAACCACCCTGAGTCTTTTGACAAGGAGACTCTTAGAACCACCCTGAGTCTTTTGACAAGGAGACTCTTAGAACCAGTACACTGAATTTTTGAAGAGAGATTCTAAAAACTCTTTTACAATATTTAAGTAAGAATAAGAAAGAAGAAAGAAATAAGAACAAGATTGAATCTTCTTCCTAGCAAGAAGATTGGAAGCACAAGAAGTGAATTAAATCTTTCTTCTATAGAGAGAAGAAGATTTGTAGCTTTTCTCTCTTTGTGAGAGCTATCAGAACTTGCAGCAGAATGACTTCAGAAGCAGGAGAAGAAGAAGTGCTTGAATATTGCTGCAGAACAATTTCTCAATTTTCTCTCTATACTTGGGAGCTCTTCCTCTTTTTCAAATGTAAAATGGTGAATCACTTGTTCTACTTTTTCTGCCGACCTCCTCTTTATTTATAGCTCTGTTAATTCAAAATAATACTATAGGGGGATAATCAATTAGCAGTCAGAAAAATAGAAAGATGAATAATGTTTCCATAATATTTATTTCTGTAGAAGGAAAGAACTAATTTTGATTTCAAATAATGTCCAAATAAGTTTAATCAAATTAGCCAAGAATCAGATATAAGGAAAGGATGATTCAGAACGGCTATAAAATATTGACATATATTCCATACAAATCAGATCTATTGAAAGAAGGAAAGAGATCTGGCGCATATTTAAATATGTCATATAAATCGATGTGCGTCGATTACCACTCGACGTAAACGACGAGTTCTTCATGGCTGGACGTCGAGAGGAGAATAAGGAAGGTGCGTCGACAAAGGTGCGTCGACTTCTCCATATGCGTCGACTAGAAATCGGAGTAGCGTCGACAACACATACGTCGAAATCTTCCTAAAGTTGCTTCGACTCAATCTGAAGGAAACGTCGAGTTCATTTCGACGTTGCGTCGAATAGTATTCGACGCATATTTACTTAACCTTATTTTTCTTTCTTAGAATTTATTTCTAGGAGTTAAGAGAAATAATTTCCCCAACACGTCTAAACATCTGAACTTAGCTTTCTCAATGATAAAGCTTCTTTAAAACTGTTGCGGATCGTTCAACGCTCTCCTGGGCCGGTCGAGCTGAACCGCCTTAGCTCGAGAGTGAGCCGAACGCGCAAACAGTCAAAAGTGACAACCAATAGTGGACAGTGAGATTTTTACGTGGAAAACCAGAAAAGGGAAAAAACCACGGGGCCTAGCCCAGTTCTGAATGATCCACTAGTTTTGTGAGTTATAGAGAGAATTGTTTTTCGAGGGTGACAAGCCACTGCTCGTTACAGAGATTTTGTTAAGTTCTTCAAGTCCTCGGGAGTCAAGCGTAGTGAAGCGTGCTCGGGGACAGCATTGAGTGGAGCGCCGTGGAGCAGCCTGGAGTGGAGAATGCGGAGCAGCCTAGGGCGGAGCGCAGCGGAGCAGCCTGGAGCAGAGCGCTGTGGAGCAGCCTGGAGCGGAGCACTGCGGAGCGCCTGGAGCAGAGCGCTGCAGAGCATCCTGGAGCGGAGCGCTGCGGAGCAGCCTAGAGCAGAGCGCTGCGGAGCAGCCTGGAGTGGAGCGCTGCAGAGCAGCCTGGAGCGGAGCGCTGCCGAGCAGCCTGGAGCGGAGCGCCTCGAGCGGAGCGTTGCGGAGCAGCCTGGAGCGGAGCGCTGCAGAGCGGCGTGGAGCGGAGCACTGCGGAGCATCCTGGAGCGGAGTGCTGCGGAGCGGCCTGGAGCGGAGTGCTGCGGAGCGGCCTGGAGCGGAGCGGAGTGCTGCGGAGCGGCCTGGAGCGGAGCGGCCTGGAGCGCTGCGGAGCGGCCTAGAGCAGAGCGTTGCGGAGCGGCCTGGAGGGGAGCGCTACGGAGCGGCCTGGAGGGGAGCGCTGCGGAGCGGCCTGGAGCGGAGCGCTGCGGAGCGTCCTGGAGCGGAGCGCTGCGTAGCGGCCTGGAGCGGAGCGCTGTGGAGTGGTCTGGAGCCGAGCGCTAAGGAGCGGCCTGGATCCAAGTCGCTGAGATCCTCCCCAATTCCTTGAAGCAAAACTGGAATGCTGAGGGAGATCTCTAAGTGGAGCTTGAAGGCCGATGAAGATCTTCCGAGAGTTCTCGTCGGAAAACTCAAGAGCTCCTTTTTCTCCCCGTGCCAAAAGTGTCTTCTAATGGAGGCCTGACCCTCCTTTTATAGTTTCTGAGGGGGGCGTTCTGGTAACTGCGCCATGCCGATTCTTGGACGAACGAATGAGGATGCTTGATTCGGGGCATGTGGATTGTCAACTTTGTATTTATGACGAGTTTGCCCTTCGGTCATGCTGGGCAGCTTGGGCAGCCCAGGCAACCTCTCTGGTGGTGGTGCCGGCCGGCAATTGCCGCCGACGATGAATGGCAGCGTCGCGCTTTGCGGAGCGGGAGCGGAAGCGCTCTCCGCGGAGCGGGAGAGGAAGCGCTCCCATTGGAGCGGGAGTGGAAGCGCTCTCTTCGGAGCGTGAGCAGAAGCGCTCTCCGCGGAGCGGGAGCGGAATCGCTCTCCGCGGAGCGGGAGCGGAAGCGCTCTCCGCGGAGCGGGAGCGGAAGCGCTCTCCGCGGAGCGGGAGCGGAAGCGCTCTCCGCGGAGCGGGAGCGGAAGCGCTCTCCGCGGAGCGGGAGCGGAAGCGCTCTCCGCGGAGCGGGAGCGGAAGCGCTCTCCGCGGAGCGGGGGTGGAAGCGGAAGCGCTTTCTGCAGAGCGGGAGCGGAAGCGCTCTCTGCGGAGCGGGAGCGGAAGCGCTCTCTGCGGAGCGGGAGTGGAAGCACTCTCGGCGGCGCGGGAGCTGAAGCGCTCTCCGCGGAGCAGGAGCGGCAACGGGAGTGGAAGCGCTCTCCGCGGAGCGGGAGCGGAAGCGCTCTCCGCGGAGCGGAAGCGCTCTCCGCGGAGCGGGAGCGGGAGCGGAAGCGCTCTCCGCGGAGCGGGAGCGGAAGCGCTCTCCGCGGAGCGGGAGCGGAAGCGCTCTCCGCGGAGCGGGAGCGGAAGCGCTCTCCGCGGAGCGGGAGCGGAAGCGCTCTCCGCGGAGCGGGAGCGGAAGCGCTCTCCGCGGAGCGGGAGCGGAAGCGCTCTCCGCGGAGCGGGAGCGGAAGCGCTCTCCGCGGGAGCAGGAGCGAGAGCGCTCTCTGCGGAAGCGCTCTCCGCGGGAGCGGGAGCGTTCTCTGCGGGAGCGGGAGCGCTCTCCGCGGGAGCGGGAGCGCTCTCCCCGGGAGCGGGAGCGGAAGCGCTCTCCGCGGGAGCGGGAGCGGAAGCGCTCTCCGCGGGAGCGGGAGCGGGAGCGGAAGCGCTCTCCGCGGGAGCGGGAGCGGAAGCGCTCTCCGCGGGAGAGGGAGCGGAAGCGCTCTCCGCGGGAGCGGGAGCGGAAGCACTCTCCGCGGGAGCGGGAGCGGAAGCGGAAGCGCTCTCGGCGGAGCGGGAGCGAAAGCACTCTCGGCGGAGCGGGGGCGGAAGCGCTCTCCGCGGAGCGGTCCGGGCGAGGCTGCGATGAGAAAACACTTGGTCCGATTCAACCCGAACTCTTTTAGGGGAACCCTATTAATTGCCCCCCAATTTTCGGAGGCCGCGATTTATAATCGGTAGTCCGAAAATTTAGAACTCTCGTTACGAGTATGCGGGGGAGTAGGACGGGCGAGTGCGGCGTAATTTCCATTAGAACTTTAATTTTGAAGAGAAAATTGTTTCTAATGATTAGTTAAATAGGGCCATAATTATGACACGATTATGAGGTTTTAACCGTATGCAGCTCCCGCTTCGTCGGTCTAATAAAAATAATTAAGTTTCAATCCTCCTCTCTCTGCACTAGCTGGGGCCTCATAATTATTCGAAACCTACATTCTCTAAAAATGGTGCTAAGCGTTTATAGATTTTAGGGAAAATCTACAGAGCTTCTGCGAGAGAGAGAGAGAGAGAGAGAGAGAGAGAGAGATGCCCGCACTTGAACAAGTGAACAACATCACGGCCGCGAGGGAAGAGGTAAGAGTTTGTTTTTACGGTTTATAACCGGAGATAAAAGATATTGTGCGAACAACGCATGAACGCACTGCGCCTCAAAGTGGCGCGGTGGAACACACACAAGCGATCCCGGAGGCTCGGAGCGCACTTCACGGGAGGAGCGCAGCTCGCTCTTGAGGGAGGATGCGGGCCCGGGGCGCCGCCACGCCCCAGGCAGGCGCTGCACCGCCGCACCCTGCGTGGCGGGAGTGTCACTGGCCCGGCCCAGGCGGGCGGACGCGGCACTGCCGCGCCCCAGGAAGGAGGGCGCGACACTGCCGCGCCCCAGGAAGAAGGGTGCGGCACTGCCGCGCCCTAGGCGGACGGGCGCGGCACTGCCGCGCACTAGGCGAGCGGGCGCGGCACTACCGTGCCCCAGGAAGAAGGGAGCGACACTTCCGCGCCCTTGGCGGGCGGGCGCGGCACTGCCGCTCCCCAGGAAGGAGGGCGCGACACTGTCGCGCTCTAGGCCGGCGGGCGCGGCACTGTCGCGCCCCAGGAAGGAGGGCGCGGCACTGTCGCGCCCTAGGCAGGCGGGCGCGGCACTGCCGCGCCCCAGGAAGGAGGGCGGCGGCACTGTCGCGCCCTAGGCGGACGGGCGCAGCACTGCTGCGCCCCAGGAAGAAGGGCGCGCCACTGTCGCGCCCTAGGCTGGCGGGCGCGGCACTGCCGCACCCCAGGAAGGAGGGCGCGGCACTGCCGCGCCCTAGGAAGAAGGGCGCGGCACTACCGCGCCCTAGGCGGGCGGGCGCGGCACTGCCGCGCCCTAGGAAGAAGGGCGCGACACTTCCACGCCCTAGGTGGGAGGGCGCGGTGCTACCGCGCCCCGAGGGGCGGGGGCGGCACTGTCGCGCCCTAGGTCGGTACGGCAGACGCTCGCTTTCCTGAGCATAGCAGGCGCGCAGACGCCTGTGCGTGGCTGGCGCGCGACCCGCGCGCAGCAGCTGAGCGGCGAGCGCGTGGTGCGCTCGCGCGCACATCCATTGCGCGTGCTGCTTGGACTGTCTTTCCTTCGGGGCGACTCGAGGTCCGCCCTAGCAGGTGCGACAAAGGGCCTTTGCTCTTATTTTTGTGCACCCCGGAAGGGCTTGGGGTCCGCTTTTATCGAATGACATAGGAGAACCGACATTCGTTCTGATTGGGATCCGTAGGAGGACTTGAGGCTCACACTTTTGGCGAAGATATTATGTTGTTTGGGATATAGACGTCAGACAGCGTGGGAGCGAGTTGCCCTGGAACGCGGGAGCGTGATGCTCGGCAGCGTGGGAGCGAGGTGCCCTGCAATGCGGGAGCTAGATGCCTTGCAGTGTGGGAGCGAGGTGTCCTGCAACGCGGGAGCGTGATGCTTGACAGCATGGGAGCAAGGTGCCCTGCAACGTGGGAGCTTGATGCTTGGCAGCGTGGGAGCGAAGTGTTTTCGTTCATAGTTGAGCCGAATTCCCCAGAGCTTGGAAAGCTTGTTATTCAGGGTTGACATCGGGGTCAGCGGCTTACACCCCAGGAGCCTTGCTCTGGGAGTTCTGCGTTGCTCCTGAGAACACCTAGCAGCTTGCGCGCGGTCATGGATGACTGACCGCCATCTTATTGGAGGTCGTCGCCTTACCATTTGGAGATTTGTTGGGGAAACATGATTCCCGCCCGGTCGTGAGGGGGGCAGGCCCTCAGCGGCCGGATGGCGCGGACTCGCTCTCGATGTGGAGGGCTGGCCGCCATCTTATCGGAGGTCGTCGCCCTACCATTTGGAGATTCATTGGGGAAACGTGGTTCCCGCCCGGTCGTGAGGGGGGCATGCCCTCAGTGGCCGGATGGCGTAGGCTCGCTCTCGATGTGGAGGGCTGGCCACCATCTTATCGAAGGTCATCGCCTTACCATTTGGAGATTCGTTGGGGAAACATGGTTCCCGCCCAGTCGTGAGGGGGGCAGGCCCTCAGCGACCGGATGGCGTAGGCTCGCTCTCAATGTGGAGGGTTAGCCACCATCTTATCGGAGGTCGTCGCCTTACCATTTGGAGATTCGTTGGGGAAACGTGGTTCCCGCCCGGTCGTAAGGGGGGCAGGACCTCAGCGGCCGGATGGCGCAGGCTCACTCTCGATGTGGAGGGTTGGCCACCATCTTATTGGAGGTCGCCGCCTTACCATTTGGAGATTCGTTGAGGTTCACTCACAATGGGCAAGGACTTGAAATTACTTTGTTAGAAAGAAAAGCGTGGATACATTCTGAAATAGAAATGAGATAAAAAAGTGATACAAGTCCCTGAGGGAGACAGTCCGGCTTAGGTGGCGATCATTCCGACGGTTGGATCTCAGTTGACCCTTCTCAAGCTGCTTGCCTTTAAGTTGTCTTGCGAAAGACTGCGAGGTGCCCCAACTGGATGAGACATTCGATTTCATCCTTCAAACATAGGCATTGCCTCGTATGGTGCCCCTGACCCCTATGAAAATCACAAAACATGGATTGATCCCCCGCGTTTTGAGGAAGCGGCCTTGGCCACTTAATGATCCTATCGTTGTAGATCACGGATAAAATATGCTGGCGGGATGCGTTCAGTGGGGTGTAGATCTGAGTTTTATGGTTCATCTCCCCTTGAGGACTTCCTAACTGGCTCAGGACAGGCCAACCGGCCTCTCCAGGCGGTTGCTGTCCTTTTCTCTTTCGGCCCATGGTTCTAAGTTTTCGTCGGTGTGTTGACGTTGTGAGATCAGCTTCTGCTACCAGCGCTGGGTCCATGCGGCTCTTATCTGGGCGAAGTTCCCTGCGAACCAGGTTTTGAGAGGGTCCGTAGTTTATCCAAGGAACCTGGTCCTTTGCAGCGTTGAGGTTGTGAACCGAGTTTTGGATGATTTTCCCTTTGCTTGCCATACGCCTTGCCATGAAGGTGTCATGTTGCAATGTATCGAGTAAGATGCTTCCAAATATCACGTCATACGGTGAATCAGCTTCTGCGATGATGAACTGGACGTTGTATTCGACTGGTTCCGGTAGTGCCCCTACGTGGATAGGGAGGGTGATGTCTCCTATAGTTGGTATCGTTGCTCCGTACGGAAGCTCTGCATGGCTAGCCCTGAGCTTGAGGTTCCCGCCAAGGAGCTTGAGACGTATCACAGTTGCCATGAACAAGATGTTGAATGTGATGCGATGGCTTATCAACACCCTTCTTAATTCAAATGCTGGATTCCCAATGCTCACTTGCAGGGCAAAATCCAATCCTCCACGAAGATCCTTTTCAAGTGATTCCACGACGACGTCTCCTTGGGGCTTGCCATGCTCCATCTGCCATGTATGGGGAGTCCTGCCTAACCCGAGCTCCATCCCTATCTGTGCCTCTTCTCTGATTTTCTGCGCACGGGCTTCGTGCCATCCCGTGAATAGTTGAGATAGCTCGGTGAAGTTGTGGATGATTCCCTCGGGCAGGGACTGACACCAGTTGAGAGCATCGCCGCGAAGTGTCGTTGGGAAGATCTTGCAGCAGATTTGATCTGGAAGCCCAAGTGTCTCCCTTCCGGTCAAGAAGTAGTTGACATGCTCATACGGATCCTCTGCTCCGTGGAACTTTTTACGGTGCGGGAGCTTGAGCCAGGAGGGAACTGGATATGCCAGGACCCGTCCTGATAGGGGGGATTGGCTTAGCTGAGGTATGTCATCGCTTGGAACTTGCCCCGACGCCAGAGACGCTTGCTGGCCAGCTGCGCCGAGCCACTGGGGCAGGATGGGTGTTGTGACGGGCACTCCTTTTCCTGAGTATGCGGGGAAGGTGGAACTGCCCGCGTCCGAAATTGCCTGGTGAATGTCCATTACTGTCAGTCTCTAAGAGAGATCGCTTTTAGAGCTAAACGGGAACGGTAGTTCCCACAGACGGTGCCAAACTGTTGCGGATCGTTCAACTCTCTCATGGGCCGGTCGAGCTGAACCGCCTTAGCTTGAGAGTGAGCCGAACGCGCAAACAGTCAAAAGTGAGAACCAACAGTGGACAGCGAGATTTTTACTTGGAAAACCTGAAAAGGGAAAAAACCACGGGGCCTAGCCCAGTTCTGAATGATCCACTAGTTTTGTGAGTTACATAGATAATTGTTTTTCGAGGGTGACAAGCCACCGCTCATTACATAGATTTTGTTAAGTTCTTCAAGTCCTCGGGAGCCGAGCGTAGTGAAGCGTGCTCGGGGACAACCTTAAGCGGAGCGCTGCAGAGCAGCCTGGAGCGGAGCGCAGCGGAGCGCAGCGGAGTAGCCTGGAGCAGAGCACTGTGGAGCAGCCTGGAGCGGAGCGCTGCGGAGCACCTGGAGTAGAGCGCTGCAGAGCAGCCTGGAGCGGAGCGCTGTAGAGCAGCCTGGAGTGGAGCGCTGCAGAGAAGCATGAAGCGGAGCGCTGCAGAGCGCCTAGAGTGGAGCACTGCGGAGCAGCCTGGAGCGGAGCGCTGGGGAGCGGTGTGGAGCGGAGCGCTGCGGAGCAGCCTGGAGAGGAGCGCTGCGGAGCGGCCTGGAGCGGAGCGCTGCGGAGCGTCCTGGAGCAGAGCGTTGCGGAGCGGTCTAGAGCGGAGCGCTGTGGAGCGTCCTGGAGCAGAGCACTGCGGAGCGGCCTGGAGGAGAGCGTTGCGGAGCGGCCTGGAGCGGAGCGCCGCGGAGCGGCCTGGAGTGGAGCGCTGCGGAGCGGACTGGAGCGGAGCGCTGCGTAGCGGCCTGGAGCGGAGCGCTGTGGAGTGGCCTAGAGCCGAGCTCTAAGGAGCGGCCTGGATCCAAGTCGCTGAGATCCTCCCCAATTCCTTGAAGCAAAACTGGAATGCTGAGGGAGATCTCTAAGGGGAGCTTGAAGGCCGATGAAGATCTTCCGAGAGTTCTCGCCGGAAAACTCAAGTGCTCCTCTTTCTCTCCGTGCCAAAAGTGTCTTCTAATGGAGTCCTGACCCTCCTTTTATAGTTTCTGAGGGGGGCGTTCTGGTAACTACGCCATGCCGATTCTTGGACGAACGAATGAGGATGCTTGATTCGGGGCACGCGGATTGTCAACTTTGTACTTATGACGAGTTTGCCCTTCGGTCATGCCGGGCAGCTTGGGCAGCCCAGGAAACCTCTCTGGTGGTGGTGGCGGCCGACGATTGCCGCCGACGATGAATGGCAGCGTCGCGCTTTGTGAAGCGGGAGCGGAAGCGCTCTCTGCGGAGCGGAAGCGTAAGCGCTCTCTGTGGAGCGGGAGCGGGAGCGCTCCCAACGGAGCGGGAGCGGAAGCGCTCTCTTCGGAGCGTGAGCGGAAGCGCTCTCTACGGGAGCGGGAGCGAAAGCGCTCTCCGCGGAGCGGGAGCAGAAGCACTCTCCGCGAAGCGGGAGCGGAAGCGGAAGCGCTCTCTGCGGGAGCGGGAGCGGAAGCGCTCTCCGCAGAGCGGGAGCGGGAGCGGAAGCGCTCTCCGCGGAGCGGGAGTGGAAGCGGAAGCGCTTTCTGCGGAGCGGGAGCGGAAGCGCTCTCTGCGGAGCAGGAGCGGAAGCGCTGTCTGCGGAGCGGGAGCAGAAGCGCTCTCGGCAGAGCGGGAGCGGAAGCGCTCTCCGCGGAGCGGGAGCGGGAATGGGAGTGGAAGCGCTCTCCGCAGAGCGGCAGCAGAAGCGCTCTCCGCGGAGCGGGAGCGGAAGCGCTCTCCGCGGAGCGGGAGCTGATGCGCTCTCCGCGGAGCGGGAGCAGAAGCGCTCTCGGCGGAGCCGGAGCGGAAGCGCTCTCGGCGGAGCGGGAGCGGAAGCGCTCTCCGTGGAGCGGGAGCGGAAGCGCTCTCCGCGGAGCGGGAGCGGAAGCGCTCTCCGCGGAGCGGGAGCAGAAGCGCTCTCTTCGGAACGGGAGCGGAAGCGCTCTCTGCGGAGCGGGAGTGGAAGCGCTCTCTGCGGAGCGGGAGCGGAAGCACTCTCTACGGAGCGGGAGCGGAAGCGCTTTCTGCGGAGCGGGAGTGGAAGCGCTCTCTGCGGGCAGGAGCGGGAGCGGGAGCGGAAGCACTCTCTACGGAGCGGGAGCGGAAGCGCTTTCTGCGGAGCGGGAGTGGAAGCGCTCTCTGCGGGCAGGAGCGGGAGCGGGAGCGGAAGCGCTCTCTGCGGAGCGGGAGCGGGAGCGGAAGCGCTCTCCGCGGAGCGGGAGTGGAAGCGCTCTCCGCGGAGCGGTCCGGGCGAGGCTGCCATGAGAAAACACTTGGTCTGATTCAACCCGAACCCTTTTAGGGGAACCCTATCAAAAACCATATCGTTGAAACTGTTTCGACGATATATTTCCTTTCTCAATGATATGTCTGCTAAGGCTTAAGCCAATATTTAACTTAGTGATTTTTCACTTCTTGTGTAGTTTTGATACTGAAAATATAGTCTTGATACTAAGTATATAGTTTTGACATACTTTTCACATCATGAACTAAAACACACATAAAAAATAAATTGGCTTATCTATTGTGTTCCTTCTTCAAATCTAGGAACATTGATGACACAATACCCAACAATCTCCCCCTATTTGAAGAAGTCAGAACCTACAATTATATATAAGCTTGACTAACAAAAAATTTCAATAAAGATCAAACAGAATTCAAAGCATTTAATATATTGATTAATATTGTCCCAAAATAAAGATATATTAGTCATAAATGAGAAACATAGAAATGTGCATGTGTTTTCCTAGAATCCTTTTCTTTTAATCCTCCAGAACAACTTTTCCTTTCCCAGAAGCTCCATCTTTCTTAGATTGTTCAGCTTCAACCAACTTTTGCTTTTGCCTCTCAAAGTAGTTGTAAGTCTTATGATGATATCTGTCACGACCCGTCTCGACAAGAGTCAGAGTGCGCTTCGGGGCGGGCCGTGATGCCACAGGCATGGGCGAACAGAAATCCATGCCTGCTAAGGCGGCCCGCCCCGAAGCGCACTCTGACTCTTGTCGAGATGGGTCGTGACAGTTGGTATCAGAGCGAGGTTAGACTCTAAAGATAAAGTATTTTACAATTATCAAATATTTTGAATCTTATTTTATAAATATTTATGCATGCATCATTTTTTTCGCGCACCTTGTCATTATGTGTTGTTCGCGGCTGAAACACGCACACACTCACTCATAAGCATGAGTAGTATGCACACGAATGTTAAGGGGTTATGGGCAAACTTAACATTTTTGTGCATATGAATTCCCCTAGGATATACACCGCTTGCGAATATTAAATGGTTATGGACAGTTTAATATTTTCAAGTGCGTTGGCATTAGAGTCTTAATATGCATGACATGTTAAGTGATATGGGCGCTAAACATGGCATGTGTATCCATTCATTTGCATTCGTATCATAAATCATTGCACAAGTGTGAAGCCAAGAACAACAATAATGATTGCACACGCATGATTTTACTACTTGCTTGACATCGCACATGATTTCAATTTTGCACTTGCATGATCATACCTAGAGTTGTCCAATGAAAATGCTGTAATTATTACATAATTTATGTACTTGACAGTAGGAAATGTGTAAGAATCTCTAGATTCAAATCTTCGGTATTCGTAATCAATGCTTCTTGTTCGGCTTGTCTATCGATCTCATCTGATTCTCCAGTATCCCCTTCTAGATAGCTCTTAAGCGTCAACATAGCAAGCTACCCCTTTGTGCAAAGATTGTTCGCTCCCAAATTCTTGAGTCTTATCTTTCAATTCCGGGCTAAGTGAAGCAATTTATGTGTTCCCCGAATCCAATCCTTCGTGTCTGGCCATACCCGCTAAGATCGTAAAGTATCAAGTACGCAAGCTTCGAAAGAAAAAAAAATCATCCTTATGATAACTGTGTTCTGACTGCATGAAAAGTTTGAATAACCCCCTCGAGAACTTGAATCTGATATGCGAAGCAAGTATCCACAACCTTTCTCTTGATCTTGGTAAGTCTCCGCGCTTATTTTCATTTCTGTTTCAGCGTGTTCATAGTTAGCTTCCATGTCTTGATCTGCAAATCTTGTTTGGAATAAATGACATCTGAATCTTCGCCATAAGAGGTCCCATTCAGGGAATCCTCAGAAAGTTTCGGGACGAAACTTCCTAAGTAGGGGAGAATGTAACAACCATAAATTTTGAATTAATAATAATGTTATTAATAATAAAGGTTAATTCCCTCCCCTGTTAAAACCCGACCCCCTCCCTGATTAAATCCCGAGCAGCAGCCCCGTTAAATACCGCTCCCGCTCCGCTAGGGCTCCCGCAGCCCCGATCCCGTCTCGTCGGCGCCGCCTCCTCCTGTCGTGGACGACGCCTCCTGCGCCTCCTCCTACTCCCGGATCCACCTCCAGCCGACGTCTGCCTCTCATCTTCTTCCTCTGGCCGATCTCCAGCATGTTGGCAGCCCCATCCTCCTCCCCTAGTCGGCTGTGGCAGCCTTCCTCTAGGCCGGCAGCAGCAGCCTTTCTTTCAGGGGCCGACAGTCCTCCTCTCCCTCCGACAACCCTCTTCCTCCCCCAAAGAGGCCAGCAGCAGCACCCCTCCCTTCTTCTAGGGTTTTGCAGCCATAACCCCTCTTCTCCTTCGTCGATTTGGTCGGTGCTTGCTAGAGGAACTTTTAGGGTTTTCTTCCCTCTCCTCCTTGGGCTCAGATTTTGGTTCCCTCGGGTAAGGAACTCCTCCTTTCCGCCTTTGTTCAATTTTTCTCGAATTATTTTGCAAATTGTGCACTCCAAATTGCGGATTTTCTGTTGATTCAAGGTTTTTGCCCTCTTGTAGTCGTCTAACCCCGTCGTGGTTTTTCCGGTGCCGCTCCTCGATTCAATTGGCGGAATCTCGCAAAATCCCTCTCCGATTTAGGGTTTCCGCAACCCAAGCGCCGCCAAGTTCCCGATCCTTTGTGGTATCTCTTCTCCCTCTTTTTGAGGGAGGTAATTTTGCTAAACCCTCTTTGTTTATTTTCCGCATCGTAGAATGCTTGTGTTAGCGTAGCGAATTTACTATCGCTTTCGTTGTTCTTAAGCATGTTTGAAATAGGATTTCTGTTCTTTCTTGCGTCTCTTAGCTGCCGCCGTCATTCAGCCTCATTTAAGGCAAGTAGAGATCATCCTCTCTTGCAAACATTGAATTTAATTGTCTTGTCTGTTCTTGTTTTTATATGAATGCACCCTTGAATGCTTATTTTGCCAAATAAATTTAGACATCGGATCCCTAAATAGACTTGTTATTAGTTTGAGGTTCACGCGATTGAAATAACAACGTATTGTGAATGTAAATAATGATATTTGGATAACTGGAAGACAAGTTAATGAATGATGGTTACTCGAATATTCAATTAGATGAATTTTGTCTCGGTTGGTGAATAATTGGAAGACTAATAGTTCTTTTTAACTATGAGCATTAATTTTATAATGATAAATGCTAATATTCTTGCTGACACCTAGGTGAATTGTGCTTGATATAAAATATTCTGCTCGTACACATGGTTACTTAGAAGATATTCATGCCTTTGAATGATGTAATCTAAGGGAATACTTGATATCCTGGAAAATGATGTATAATAATCTTATTGCTCGTGAATACTTGAATCCGCAAGTTTCTAAACTCTCTATCGAGTTCTCTGAGTCATCGAATCTTATTTCGTATGCCTGTCTGGTTCTAAGACTTGGTTAAATAACGTTCTATAACTTGATTTCCTCCCATTTCACGTTTGTAAAATCTACTCTTGTATATCTGAATCAGTATCTTGGTTTCATGTCTTGATATGCTAGCAACCACGAAATCCTACGCTAAGTCAATAATAACGTAAGTTAACATTGAAAGGTAGGGTTTAATTGATGAAACTCCTTGACTTGGGTTCCCTCTTGAATCCCTAATGGGAACAAAGGACCGGTCGTAGCGAGCTTAAATTTCTGAATCACTAAGGTCCTGTGTGTCATAAGTAAATCTTGGAAGCTAGGGCTTAGGTGGTGCATCGTCTTGATTGCATGGTCACGGTAAGCAAGAAATACTCTTATTCTAGTAAGAATTACACCCGGACATGAGTGTGAACCATGTGCGCCCACTATAAACACATACGCATTTCATTGATTACAGCTTATGATATTACATGATCTTTTATCTGCTTATTCCTGAATCTCCGGCAAGTCTTGAATTTGAACCTGTATTTGAACCTGAATCTATCTGAATCATGAATCCTTTAGTTCATTTATGTGCTTAACAATCATTGAAAGGTAGTGTTAAATTGATGTGACTCCTTGAAGCGAGTTCCCGCTTACCTTGTAACCGGAACCAATAATGTCATAGCAAGCCCAATTACTTTGATAAGCCTTGCATTTAGACTCCTGTTAGAATCTCGTGCATCAGAAAGAAACACTTGCACGTTTCAATGATTACAACTAATGACATTACATGACTGAATCTTTGTTGTGCTTCGGAGTAGTCTAATAATTCTAATTATTTCTACTAGTCTTGCTTACTGTCTGCCTTGCTAGCTTTGCTTCTGATAAAACTGGTACTTATGCATTGTTGTTTCCCTTGCTAGTTTGTAATTTACCTTGCTTATGTTATCAATGTTCTGAGGCTTTCCTTCTTGTTTTGAATTTGCCTTAGTGTTTGCGCATGCGCCGCCTGCTCGTTGAGGCCGATCTGCGTCAATCTTCAGGTTTTGTGTTTATATTTCATTTCTTTTACTGTCGGATATTTCTGTTATGTAGTAATTACGATCAGTCATTTTCTCTTGTTTCATGGACAACTGTTAGGCTAAATATTATTATATGTACTAGAATTTAGCATGTTTTGCATGTTCATTCATCTGAGATGATCACTGCATAAAAATTTGTTATCAAAACTTGTATCTTGAGCTTTTACTAAAATGCATGTGCACCTGTTTCAAATTATCATGTTTTAAAGCTTCTGCAATAAATCAACCTGTTTTTACTCAAAAGTAACTCTTTTAAAACTATTTGTAGTATTTTTGTCTCCGCCTTAGCAGGCATGGATTTCTTTCCGCCCATGCCCATGGCATCACGGCCCGCCCGAAGCGCACTCTGACTTTTGTCGAGATGGGTCGTGACAATATCTGAGAGGAGGATGAGCAGGAACTGAGGGATCTCCATCTTGACATTGTTTCAATAATCTCTCTTAGCATCTTCACCCATCTCATATTTATGCCATTCTTCAGAGTTGTAGAATTTGTCTCTATCATGCTTTCCTTGCTGATATAGAGTGCAGTTATTTAGTATAATATCCCTTAAGCATGGACTCCATTCCTCAACATTTGGTTTCTTCTTTATTTTCTCCGTTTTAGTCCTTTTAGCTTCTTGATCTTCATTATCAACATAATGTCTCTTGCTTTTCCTGACCTGCCCACTCACACTGACAGGTTCATCAACAAAACATTCTTGATAGTTGTCAGTATGTTGATATTGCTCTGGAAAAACTTCTGTTATGGTCTCACTTGAAAGTACTTCAGGGAGACTTCCTTCTGGAAGGGGATGTTGATAAGCAATCTCATAATCTATTGCCTCTTGACCCATAGAATATCTGACTTCATTTGAAACCCACATAGCATGATGACTAGACAAAATCTCCCCCTTTCTGGCTTCTGAAAATATCTCTTTTGAGAGAGCTTCCTGGGAGTTTTGAATTTGTCTAGACAGAAGATTATTCAAATTGCCAATGGCATCCATAAGGGTGCCTTGGGATGTCCTGAGAGATTGACTTAGAGAAGTGGAGAGTTGATCTTGGGTCACTAAAACTTGTTATAGAATACTTTCACCCATATTATCTACTAGCTCATTAGAGGTTTGAGTAGTTGAGGAGATTCTTTGAAGAATGGTATTAATTGCATCTTCAAAGTCAGTGAAGTTCACATTCTAGTTCTGTATGATGGCCTGTCGATTGTCTCTGAGAATGGACATTCTATCAAGCACTATATTAATTTGTTGTCCAATCAGCAAGTTTGGTTTATTTATATGAACTATTTCATTCCTTGTATTGGCAACAACATTTACAACAGTGTTGTACACAGTTGCATTTTGATGGTTGATATGATGGATGTCTTCTTGCAAAACATCTATCCTGGCAGATAGTTCATTCTTACAACTTGTAACAAAATTATTACATAAGCTTCAAACTATATCTTTGTCTATCAAGCAATAGTTCTAGTTGGGACATAAACTCGGTTGATGTGGTTGTGGGGTTTGGGAGGACAGGAGAATG
>JAWHQI010002675.1:0-28849 GCA_033032865.1 Dactylorhiza incarnata | reverse complement strand
CCCCCCCCCCCCCCCCCCCCCCCCCCCCCCCCCCCCCCCCCCCCCCCCCCCCCCCCCCCCCCCCTTTTTTGCCCTCGCCCAGCTAGGGGCGAGAGGATGAGGGGCAGGTGCCCCCCTCTCGCCCTCGCCCAGTAAGGGAGCTCGCCGAGCCCCGTAAGGTACCCCTTCGCCCAAGGGAGGTCCCTTCTCGTCCCGTTTTGGCTATTCGCAGTCCAGTTTTGGCTATTCGCAATCCAGTTTTGGCTATTCGCAGTCCGGTGGTCTGCGTTTAGCGCTTCAGAACAGCGGGATTTGGCTATTTGCAGTCCGGTTTTGGCTATTCGCAGTCCAGATCCGAAAAAACCTATAAATAGGACCAAGGGGCACCATTTAGAGGCAGACTCATCCTAGGCTAGCTCTCTCCTCCCCTCTCCCTTTCCCCAAATCTCTCTAGGGGGTGAGCGAGAGGCTCCAGTGGTGCCCAAGCTTAGTAGTGGCTTGGGAGGGGAAGTTCCAAGGGGACTTCCGGGTATGTGGCGGGACCTCCCACTAAGCCCTTGGTCCAGTTCTTAGTTCCGACACCTTCAACCTAGAGCTCTCCCTTGGGGGAAGTAAGGGTCGGTCGCCCCTCAGCCTCGTTGAGGGCCCCGAACTCCACAGAGACCGAGTAGTCGGTTTCAACATTTATGGTGCGGTGAGCGTGGAGTGTGACCGATTCAAGAAACTCTCAAGATGAGCTCCATGGGCGGAGGTGGAGGATGTTCCGACCCAGGTCACTCGCAGCCCCCGGTGGCTGAGGTGACGTTGGAGATGTTTGAAAACTTCAAGCGGGAGGTCGCGCAGGTCTTGCAGGTTGCTCTCAGCCAGCAGCCCAGGATGGAGGTGCCAGCGGGGGGAGAGTGGGGAGGTGCCATACCCCCACTAAACCAGCAAAGGGGGGAGATCCGGAGGGGGGCGCCCTCCCATCTCGCCCCGCCCCAGCAAGGGGGCGAGATCTGGAGGGAGGCGCCCTCCCATCTCGCCCCGCCCCAGCAAGGGGGCGAGATCCGGAGGGGGGCGCCCTCCCATCTCGCCCCGCCCCAGCAAGGGGGCGAGATCCGGAGGGGGGCGCCCTCCCATCTCGCCCCGCCCCAGCAAGGGGGCGAGATCTGGAGGGAGGCGCCCTCCCATCTCGCCCCGCCCCAGCAAGGGGGCGAGATCCGGAGGGGGGCGCCCTCCCATCTCGCCCCGCCCCAGCAAGGGGGCGAGATCCGGAGGGGGGGCGCCCTCCCATCTCGCCCCGCCCCAGCAAGGGGGTGAGATCCGGAGGGGGGCGCCCTCCCATCTCGCCCCGCCCCAGCAAGGGGGCGAGATCCGGAGGGGGGCGCCCTCCCATCTCGCCCCGCCCCAGCAAGGGGGCGAGATCCGGAGGGGGGCGCCCTCCCATCTCGCCCCGCCCCAGCAAGGGGGCGAGATCTGGAGGGAGGCGCCCTCCCATCTCGCCCCGCCCCAGCAAGGGGGCGAGATCTGGAGGGAGGCGCCCTCCCATCTCGCCCCGCCCCAGCAAGGGGCGAGATCCGGAGGGGGGCGCCCTCCCATCTCGCCCCGCTCCAGCAAGAGGGCGAGATCTGGAGGGGGGCGCCCTCCCATCTCGCCCCGCCCCTTCCGGTCCAGCCCCAAAGGGGGGTGAGCGGGGAGGCATCCGACCCCCACTCACCCCGCCCCAAAAGGAGTCGAGCAAATGATGGCAGACGAGACCACCCCGGGTGGTGGCCATCCGATAGCCCGACGGGCGCAGAGGCTGGCAAGTTGACTCCGCAAGAGCATGGAAGGGAGGACTTCCAAATGAGAAGAGCCAACCGCCCGAAGTGGAGGCAGGGACCAAGGGCACCTCCTCCACCGCCTCTGCAAACCATGGCGGTTGGCGCAGATAGAAGGAGGAGAGTCAGGAAAGCAGAAAGAAGAGAAGAAGAGAAAAGATAGGGTGGTGCTACCCTATTGCGACTTCCACGAGGAGGAATGATCAGCTCCCTCAAACAGCCTGAGAAGAGAATGCCATGGGGGGGGGGGTATGTTGTGTTTGTTCTTTCTTTTGTTATTATTGTTTTCCTTTATATGTTTAATAAGTTCAACGCCGAGATGTCCTCCTCACTCCAGGCTCTCACTAGCTGGGTGGGTCGAATGATCCTCGGAAGGAAAGGCTTACCATCGAGATGTCCTCCTCACTCCAGGCTCTCACTAGCTGGGTGGGTCGAATGATCCTCGGATGGGTAAGTTCAACGCCGAGATGTCCTCCTCACTCCAGGCTCTCACTAGCTGGGTGGGTCAAATGATCCTCGGAAGGAAAGGCTTACCATCGAGATGTCCTCCTCACTCCAGGCTCTCACTAGCTGGGTGGGTCGAATGATCCTCGGATGGGTAAGTTCAACGCCGAGATGTCCTCCTCACTCCAGGCTCTCACTAGCTGGGTGGGTCGAATGATCCTCGGAAGGAAGGGCTTACCATCGAGATGTCCTCCTCACTCCAGGCTCTCACTAGCTGGGTGGGTCGAATGATCCTCGGATGGGTAAGTTCAACGCCGAGATGTCCTCCTCACTCCAGGCTCTCACTAGCTGGGTGGGTCGAATGATCCTCGGAAGGAAAGGCTTACCATCGAGATGTCCTCCTCACTCCAGGCTCTCACTAGCTGGGTGGGTCGAATGATCCTCGGATGGGTAAGTTCAACGCCGAGATGTCCTCCTCACTCCAGGCTCTCACTAGCTGGGTGGGTCGAATGATCCTCGGAAGGAAGGGCTTACCATCGAGATGTCCTCCTCACTCCAGGCTCTCACTAGCTGGGTGGGTCGAATGATCCTCAGATGGGTAAGTTCAACGCCGAGATGTCCTCCTCACTCCAGGCTCTCACTAGCTGGGTGAGTCGAATGATCCTCGGAAGGAAAGGCTTACCATCGAGATGTCCTCCTCACTCCAGGCTCTCACTAGCTGGGTGGGTCGAATGATCCTCGGATGGGTAAGTTCAACGCCGAGATGTCCTCCTCACTCCAGGCTCTCACTAGCTGGGTGGGTCGAATGATCCTCGGAAGGAAGGGCTTACCATCGAGATGTCCTCCTCACTCCAGGCTCTCACTAGCTGGGTGGGTCGAATGATCCTCGGATAGGTAAGTTCAACGCCGAGATGTCCTCCTCACTCCAGGCTCTCACTAGCTGGGTGGGTCGAATGATCCTCGGAAGGAAGGGCTCGCCATCGAGATGTCCTCCTCACTCCAGGCTCTCACTAGCTGGGTGGGTCGAATGATCCTCGATGGGTGAGTTCAACACCGAGATGTCCTCCTCACTCCAGGCTCTCACTAGCTGGGTGGGTCGAATGATCCTCGGAAGGAAGGGCTTGCCATCGAGATGTCCTCCTCACTCCAGGCTCTCACTAGCTGGGTGGGTCGAATGATCCTCGATGGGTGAGTTCAACACCGAGATGTCCTCCTCACTCCAGGCTCTCACTAGCTGGGTGGGTCGAATGATCCTCGGAAGGAAGGGCTTACCATCGAGATGTCCTCCTCACTCCAGGCTCTCACTAGCTGGGTGGGTCGAATGATCCTCGGATGGGTAAGTTCAACGCCGAGATGTCCTCCTCACTCCAGGCTCTCACTAGCGGGGTGGGTCGAATAATCCTCGGAAGGAAGGGCTTACCATCGAGATGTCCTCCTCACTCCAGGCTCTCACTAGCTGGGTGGGTCGAATGATCCTCGGATGGGTAAGTTCAACGCCGAGATGTCCTCCTCACTCCAGGCTCTCACTAGCTGGGTGGGTCGAATGATCCTCGGAAGGAAGGGCTTACCATCGAGATGTCCTCCTCACTCCAGGCTCTCACTAGCTGGGTGGGTCGAATGATCCTCGGATGGGTAAGTTCAACGCCGAGATGTCCTCCTCACTCCAGGCTCTCACTAGCTGGGTGGGTCGAATGATCCTCGGAAGGAAGGGCTCGCCATCGAGATGTCCTCCTCACTCCAGGCTCTCACTAGCTGGGTGGGTCGAATGATCCTCGATGGGTGAGTTCAACACCGAGATGTCCTCCTCACTCCAGGCTCCCACTAGCTGGGTGAGTCGAATGATCCTCGGGAGCGAGGTTCTGCCCCCCCCCCCCCCCCCCCCCCCCCTCGATGGATATTTGGGCTTGGACTTTTTCTTTCCGAGGTTGTACCAACCTCACAAAGAGCGGGGATTGTGTACAACCCCCATATCCATCGAGTGAGGCCCAGCATGGAGGGCCGTCGAGACGTGTCGACTAGACCCAAGGGGTCTTAAGACTTTTGGGTATCGCCCGGCGAACCCCCGTAGCTCTCACCAGAGGAGGAGTTAGAGGCGAGAGGGGAGGGGCGGGTGCCCCCCCTCTCGCCCTCGCCAAGTTAGAGGCGAGAGGGGAGGGGCGGGTGCCCCCCCTCTCGCCCTCGCCAAGTTAGAGGCGAGAGGGGAGGGGCGGGTGCCCCCCCTCTCGCCCTCGCCAAGTTAGGCGAGAGGGGAGGGGCGGGTGCCCCCCCTCTCGCCCTCGCCAAGTTAGGCGAGAGGGGAGGGGCGGGTGCCCCCCCTCTCGCCCTCGCCAAGTTAGAAGCGAGAGGGGAGGGGCGGGTGCCCCACCCCCCCCCCCCCCCTTTTTTGCCCTCGCCCAGCTAGGGGCGAGAGGATGAGGGGCAGGTGCCCCCCTCTCGCCCTCGCCCAGTAAGGGAGCTCGCCGAGCCCGTAAGGTACCCCATTCGCCCAAGGGAGGTCCCTTCTCGTCCGTTTTGGCTATTCGCAGTCCAGTTTTGGCTATTCGCAATCCAGTTTTGGCTATTCGCAGTCCGGTGGTCTGCGTTTAGCGCTTCAGAACAGCGGGATTTGGCTATTTGCAGTCCGGTTTTGGCTATTCGCAGTCCAGATCCGAAAAACCTATAAATAGGACCAAGGGGCACCATTTAGAGGCAGACTCATCCTAGGCTAGCTCTCTCCTCCCCTCTCCCTTTCCCCAAATCTCTCTAGGGGGTGAGCGAGAGGCTCCAGTGGTGCCCAAGCTTAGTAGTGGCTTGGGAGGGGAAGTTCCAAGGGGACTTTCGGGTATGTGGCGGGACCTCCCCACTAAGCCCTTGGTCCAGTTCTTAGTTCCGACACCTTCAACCTAGAGCTCTCCCTTGGGGGAAGTAAGGGTCGGTCGCCCCTCAGCCTCGTTGAGGGCCCGAACTCCACAGAGACCGAGTAGTCGGTTTCAACACTCGGACACTCGGTCAATTGACAGTGCGATTAGAATGCTGCGATCGGGGGTGGCGAGCGGAGCCGCAACCGTAGTACCATCTCTGTGAGCCCGAGAGAAGGTGATTGCAGGCGGAGTGACGGCCGCAGTTAGAGTACTATTGTGGCCGGGGTACTGTCGTGCACGGGGGTTTGAGAGCTGCAGGATTGTTGTCGCGTTGGGACACTGCCAAGGCGGGGCTATTGTCGCGCTGGGCACGGGGGTTCCCGGTGCGCTGTCAATTGACCGAGCGCCCGAGAATGGGTGACTTTGGGCAAACGTGCCGTCGCTGCAATTGTACTGTCGTAGCGAAGAGCATCGAGCACGGGTTAAAGTTTTTTTCATTTTTAACTTTTTTTAAAACTTTTTTTTTAGGTTTTTTTTAAAAGTTGTTTTAATCAAAAAAGCGGGTGAAGCCGCCGAGGGGCGGGCGAAGCCCGCCGCAAGCAGCTGGGTACTGCCGCGGGATTTTAGGGGGTTAGAGATTTTTTATATTTCATTTATTTTCTATTTTAATCTTTAATGAATGTAAAATTATTTAGAATTTTAAATAGGTGACGGGGGCGAAGACCGGCGAGGGGCGGGCGAATACCGGCGAGGGGCAGGCGAAGCTCGCCGACGCTGAGGGGGCGGGCGAAGCCCGCCTTGAATGCCAAGCGGGCGAAGCCCGCATTGATGCGACCGAAGGCCGCCCGAGAGCATCGAGCACGGGCGTAGCCCGTGCGAAGATGCTCGTATATATATATATATACTAGCATCTTCGAACGGGCTTCGCCCGTTCTCGATGCGTCGTTGCGGGCTTCGCCCGTAACCAAGCGGGCTTCGCCCGCTTGGAATTTAAGCGGGCTTCGCCCGCTTGGAATTTAAGCGGGCTTCGCCCGCTTGGAATTTAAGCGGGCTTCGCCCGCCCCGACATATTTAGACTATCAAATATGAGGATATTCACATAAAACAAATGAGTATAGTAGATTAAATATTTGGAAGTGGAGAGAGACGCTATATAATGCAATTTGACCAGAGACCTTAATGGGATGGGAGACTGCAAGCCAAGGATGCATTGAGTTCAATTTCAAATTGGATGGCACGGCGACCATCCAATGCATCCTTTACTGTAGGAAGAGAAATTTCGAAATAAAAAGAGATAGTTGAACTTGCAAGTGGAATACAAAGACACATTGATACAATGAGATCTGCCTCCCCGACAATTATTGGAAAAAACCATTAAATGTGTGATAAATAACAATTAGAAACTACAATTCGAAAACAACCATGAATGACAAAATTTGCGATAAATAATGCAGACGTTTGATGTCATTTTGCCGACGGCGTGACTCCGGCTCCTGGGCGTTCAGAATCCTCTTTTTGCCGACGGCGTGACTCCGGCTCCTGGGAAATATCAAGCTTCCTCCGAATTTCACGTCGCCGGAAGATTCGTACGGCGCGTCCTCGTCGATCCTCACGGATGCGACGTTCTGGCTTCGTCGGACTGACCCCTCGGCGATAGCGGGGAGCGGCGTCGCGAACGTGGCTCCGCGAGGAGGCACGGATTAGTTCGGTGAGGTCCTCGTCGTCGGAGGAGAAGCGCGGGCCGCCGACGCTGCTGCTCCGGGTCATGTGTCGGCTGGAGATCGAGTAGCTCAACGGCGCCGCCTCCGCCCCGTAATGCATTCGACCGGCGCAGCCGGTCATGCTCCGGATGTAGAAATCGCGGGCACGGCAGAGCGCGCGATAAGAGAGCCGAAAGCACCACTGGAGTTGGTTCACCGGAGCACTGTAGGTTACCGGAGAGTAGTGCAATATGGAGGTGGAAACCTAGTTACAGACGCAAGGTTTAAAAAGAAACGGACTTAAAATAAAAATATTGCCGGACTTAAAAAAATATTAAAAGATGGAGAAATTGGAGGCTTGCTGGTTTGGGCGGGATTTCTTGGTTTGGGCGGGATTTTGAGTTTAGGGGGGGGGGCTTTGCTTTTGGCAGCAGATTCCAAAAATGGGACTCAAAAGCCTTCTTAGAAGATGAGCGTGGAGAGGGGAGAAGCCAGGATTTAGGCTGTGAGGAAGGAGAGGGATGCCACGTGTATTAGTTTGGGGTTTTTTTAAGGAGTTTAGATATATATATATATATATATATATATATATATATATAAAAGAAATCAACGAGCAAAGCAAAGCTTAACTCAATGAGACCAAATTTATATAAAAGAAGAAAAAAATGCAGGATACAACTGGTGCGGGAGCTACCCCGGACCACCACTTACAACCATGAGCTCTTATCCAAAATCTAGACAAACAGAGCTAGATCCAAAATCAGATACACGAATATGAGGGGGGCTACTAGCATCCGCTTGGATGACATTGCGGATAGAGATAGGAAGGTGGTATGAGAGAAACCACAACTAATGTTTCGCCGCAGCGCATATTTAGCCATGGCGTCCGCCACTCTATTCCATTCACGGTGTACGTGAGCGCATGAAGTTTCCAATGAATTCACCATCCGAATAATACTCTCACCGTGATCCCAAAGTCTCCACTGATTGAACTCCTTATTGAGTAAGCAGTCCATTATTATTTTGGAATCCCCCAGTATCTGAAACCTGTTTATATTTTGATGCAAACATAGATTGATCCTGTTTACCGGGAAAACCGCTTCTCGGGTTGGATCATTCTCGGACCGGGCGAACTGCTGGGTCAGGCCGCTGGGTTCCAGGATCAGTGGCTCTCAGCTCAAGGTAAACCAGGCCGGGTGGTCTGATGTCATTTTCGGACCGCCCCCAAGAGTGAAGGTCGTCAAGGGCCAAAGTAAGAAGGCTATCCGCGGTCTCAGGAAGGAGACCGCGCGGGTTGTGCCATAGAGATTCAAGATTCAAACCCGGAAGAACAAGCCGCAGTTTTCAGATCAGAGACTACCTGGGTTACCTTATGAAGATCAGCCAAGCCATGTCCAGAAGACAGACCGCGGTCTCAAGCCAGAGACCGCTCGGTCTGAATCATTGACTTGGTCCCGGTATCTTCAGCCTCAGGTCAGACAGGTCGGAAAAGCAAGCCGCACGGCTTCTTTCTTTTTTCTTCTTTGTGCATCCCGTCACCGCCTGCCCGTTTCTCCTGTACCCGGGCAGGTGGTTATTCTATCCCTGCCCATTCGGGCAGGCCCCCAAGCCTATAAATAGGGGGCGCCACTGTTCACAAGACACGCACTCTCGAATCCAGGAGCTCGCTTGTTTGGGCTGCGGTCTCGAGTTTCACGTCTTGCGGACTGTCTGACCGGCCGGCTTCTCTTTTCCTGCACTTGCAGCCCGCTGTAACCACTTCTTTCTAATCAAAGGAAAGCCCGTCGCAGGAGTGGCATTTGCCGCGGCGGGCGAAGTCTGGCCTTGACCGCTGCTAGCGGTCTCATTCTTCTACACAAAAAGTAACCGGCAACCCGCAGCCTCCGGTTTCCCTCGGAGGTGCGATCTCGGACTCAACAGAAACACGCGACCTTCAGATCGCGGATTGTCGGTGAAATCCTTTTCGCCACGATGTCAGACCGTCAGTTCCCCCTTGGAGACCGCTCCGATCATAGCGAGGACTCTTTATGGGAAGCCCTGGAGCAATCAAGGAGAGAAGCCGAGCGGGCTCAGAGGGCCACTGATCAGCGACTTGAAGCGATCAGTCAGACTTTAGCAATGCTAACCGAGCGACTAGTTCCGCAACAAGCCGCGGCTAATCAGGCGGTGACCCCGGTCCTTCCTCCACCTCCTCCTTACTCGCTACCACAAGCCGCTAATTTCCAGCTCCACCAAGAAGACCCTGCGGCTAGGAAAAACTTCTATCAGGAAGCCGCGCACAACATGCCAGCTCGAGTCCTCGACTTCCAGGGGGCGACTTCTCACGCTGCCCACCTTTCCTACCCGCAGGAGGGCGCGACCCGTCTATCCTACCCGCCTGAAGTTCCTACTCATCACTCCTATCCGCCAGAAGTCGCTGCCCGGTCTTCTTATCAGGCGGCTTATCCGCGAATAGCCGCAACTCCGGCGGCTTATTACCCTGCTCCTCTGTATGAAGACATGGAAGAAACTTCTCCCTTTGTGGACGAAGTCAGAGGGGAGCCTGCCCCTAATAATTTCAGGGAGCCTCGCTTGCCAGTTTTCAATGGGGAGACTGATCCCACGGTTCATTTGCAAGCTTTCGAGTCAGCCATTGCTCTCAGAACCTTAACTGATGCAACCAAGTGCAAGCTTCTTGTAACCTCCTTTGAAGGACAAGCGAGGGAATGGTTTTACGGTTTGCACCCCAGGTCGATCTGTTGTTTCGCGGAGCTGCGAAGAGAATTCCTGCTGAGATTCTCCACCTCAAGGAAGAGAAAGAGCGGCCCAGCGGCCCTTTTCGATATAAAACAACGGGAAGGCGAGACATGGGCTCGTTTTGTGGATCGATTCCAGAAAGAGATCATGGAAGTCCAAAATGTGGACCCGGAGCTGTATAGGGTTGCCCTCATCCATGGCCTAAGAGAGGGCCCCATAAAGTTCGAAGCAAATATAAGGGAACCTAAGACTTATCAGGAAATGATAAGTTTGGCAAATATGTTTATCAGAGGAGAGAAGAGCAATCCAGACTACGTCGCGAAGCTGGTAAGCGACAAGGAGCCATCGAATCCATCCTTTCGTCATCCACCATCGAATCAGTCCCACTTCGAACCCCGTTCCCAAAGGGGGAGGAACTACAAAAATAAGCAACCATTTATGGGCCATCAGCGGTTTCAAGATCAGAAACCACCGTTGGCCGTCGCTCCCGCTCCATCCGCTCCCCCTCCGCAAATCATGCCGGTATATTTACAACAGTATGCCGCGCAGCCACCTCCAGTCATTCCATCAACTCAATACGATGATTCGCAAGAGTCATTCACTCCCCTAAACGTCACCATGGACGAAGTAGTCCAGATTCTACAAAAGAGGTCAGATTTCAAAAGGCCTGCTCCTCTGAAGTCGGATATTCGCAATCGAAATCCGAACCTTTATTGTGAGTATCATAAAGAGGGGGGACATCTAACTGAAGACTGTCGAACTCTTCGTCTGCTTATAGAAAGACTCCTGGGAGAAGGAAAGCTCCGGGGTCTAGTTCGGAAAGATAAAATTGCTGAGCCAACTACCGAGAAGAAAAAGGAGAAGGAAACAGCAGAAGTGACCTGGGAATGCGCCGACGTCGAGGACGCCGGCTACTATGGTGACATCCATCCTTCTACCGAATGCGTCGAAGTCAATGATGTGGGCCCCTTAGGGGACATCTATTGTATCCATGGGGGAGCTGGAGCGGAATCATCTCGCAAATCCAGCATTGCAAGGGTTCTAAAGCAGGAAGTGGCAGCCACTACAAGTTCTCCTCCCGAAAGCACTATTGTCACGTTTGGTCAGGATGACTTTCCCCCCAATGCTAATCCTTTCGATGATGTGGTGGTTATCAAGGCCATCATCGAAAACTATACAGTCCACAAGATTCTGATTGATACCGGCAGCTCTGTCAATCTCCTTTTTCGTCCGACTTTCGAGGCCCTGAAGACTGGAAAGCATCTGCTCTCCACCGAGGGACCCCTCTACGGTTTTCTGGTGAGAAGAAGGAAGTAGAGGGTTCAGTGAAGCTCCTGGTCTCTCTTGGAGGAATAATAAAGTTGATCAATTTCGTGGTAGTAGATGCCCCGAGCAACTACTGTGCTATCTTCGGGAGGCCGATTCTCAATGCGTATAGGGCGGTAGTGTCCACCTTTCACCTTGCCCTCAAGTTCGCTGCTGAAGGAAAGCAGTATCGGGTTAGAAGCAACCCAAAAGTAGCTCGGGAGTGCTACGTCCGAACTGTCAACATGATCACTGACGTTCCGCTTCCCAAGATCATGGATGAGGTTCTGGAGGTTGCTGAGTCTCCAGAGGCCGTCGAGGAAGGAAAAGATCGAGAAGGGGCTCACTTGGAACCTGCCCAAGCGACCCAAGAAGTTCCTATCGCTGAGGGGGCAGAAAATAAGCTGGTCATCAACGCTGAGTTGTCAGAAGAGGAGAAAGTGGAGCTAATCTCCTGTCTGTTGGGGAATATGGATATCTTCGCTTGGTCAGCGGAGGATATGCCAGGAGTGGATCCAGACGTGGCTTGTCATCATCTAAACGTATCTCCTGAGTTCAAGCCCGTCCAGCAAAAGAAGAGAAAAGTGGCGACCAAGTTGGCGTTGCCCATCAGAGAGGAGGTTTCCAAACTCCTAAAAGCGGGTTTCATTTCTGAGATTCAATATCCCACGTGGATGTCAAATGTTGTAATGGTTAAGAAGTCTTGTGGGAAGTGGCGCATGTGCGTGGACTTCACCAAACTTAATAAAGCGTGCCCTAAAGATTGTTACCCTTTGCCTCAGATAGATGTCTTAGTTGATTCCGCGGTTGGGTATGGTTTTATGAGTTTCCTCGATGCCTTCTCCGGGTACCATCAAATTAAAATGCACAAACCTGACATCCCGCATACCTCATTTATCACAAACGATGGGTGTTACTGCTATCTCGTAATGCCCTTCGGTCTTAAAAACGCGGGTGCAACATACCAAAGAATGATGGATACCGTCTTCAAACATCAAAAGGGCAGGAATCTCGAAGTTTACGTCGATGATCTTCTTCTCAAAAGTAAAACATTCTCATTGCACTTGAAAGACCTCGTAGAGACGTTCGCTACTCTACGGAGGTTCAAGTTAAAATTAAACCATTGAAATGTGTGTTCGGGGCAAGCAAAGGAAAATTTCTTGGGCATCTCTTAACTCCTGATGGCCTTGCACCAAATCCAGATAAGGTGAAGGCCATCCTTGATATGACCCCTCCTCGAAATACTAAAGAAGTTCAGCAACTTGGGGGGATATTGGCAGGATTGAGCAGGTTTATCTCCAGATCCGGAGATAGAAGTGCCCCATTCTTTAAAACATTGCGAGGGGGATCAAAGTTCGAATGGAGCGAGGAGTGTAACAAGGCTTTCGAGCAGTTGAAGGGACAGTTAACTTCGACTCCACTACTCCAAAGTCCCCGCGAGGGAGAAAAGCTATTCTTATATTTGGGAGTCGGACCAGAAGCGGTAAGTTCCGTCCTCGTTCGGGAAGAAAAGAGGAGGCAGTTTCCAATATACTATGTCAGCCACGTCCTTAAGGATGCGGAAACCAGATATTCGATCCTGGAGAAACTGGCCTTGGCTTTGGTTATGTCTGCGCGAAGGCTTCGCCCTTATTTTCAGGCTCATTCCGTCCAAGTTATTACAGATCATCCTTTAAAAGTGCAAATCTTGGCAGACTTCCTGGTAGATACAACAGAGCTTAGTCCTGAACAGGTGGTACGATCTCCTCTGGCTTGGATCATTTATGTGGATGGGGCTTCTGGCAAAAACTCCGTGGGAGCCGGAGTAGTGTTGATCAGCCCAAATGGCATCAGGCTGGAGCAAGCTATCAAGTTCTTCTTCCAGTTACAAATAACCAGGCAGAATACGAAGCGCTTCTGGCTGGGCTAAGGCTTGCGAAGGAGTTGGGCATAGAATATGTACATGTTAGAACCGATTCACTGGTGATGTCCTCCCAGGTCTTGGGAAATTATGAGACAAGGGAGCCAATTCTGCGAAAATATCTGCTATTAGCCAAAAAGGAAATCGGAAGATTCAAGTCATTTATTATCGAGCACATCCCAAGAACGCAAAATGAGGAGGCAGATGAATTGTCGAAGTTCGGTCTTCTATCAGGGGGAGTGGCCTTTGAACTCTTTCATCCGGCAATAGATGAGGCAGAACTCATGCAAATTGATCATAATCCTTCATGGAAGGATCCTTACGAGTTATTCCTATCAAAGGGGGAGTTCCACCATTCCATCAAAGATCGGAGAAGATTCAAAAGGAAGGCAGCATATTATTATCTAATAGCAGGAGTACTCTACAGAAAAACTTTGATTTCCCCCTCAGCACGATGTGTTTCAGAAGAAGAGATCCCTATCGTACTTCAGGAAGTTCATTCTGGGGAGTGTGGTAGCCATTCAGGGGCAAGAACCTTAGAAAAGAGGATCCTGCGGCAAGGATATTTTTGGCCGACTATGAGAAAGGATGCTGAAGCATTTGCCAAGCGGTGTGCGCAGTGCCAAAAGTTCGCTCCTCTTCAGCATCTGCCCGCTCAGTTGCTTAGGTCAATAACTGCACCCTGGCCCTTCGCAGTTTGGGGGATGGATCTCATCGGACCCTTTCCAATGGCTAGCGGTCAGCGCCGCTTTATCATAGTGATGATTGACTACTTCAGCAAGTGGATCGAGGCTAAGACACTGGCAAGAACTACTACCCAAATCATCAGAAACTTCATCTGGGGAGAAATAGTCTGCCGACATGGAATTCCGCTGGCAATTGTCACTGATAATGGTCCACAATTCAATAATCCTGAGATGATAAAATTTTGCGATCAGGTTGGAATTGACCTGCGGTTTTCCTCAGTACATCATCCAAGGACCAATGGTCAGGTAGAAGCAGCCAACAAGCGAATCCAGCAGCTCCTGATGAAAAGAGTTTGGAATCAGAAAGGAAACTGGGCGGATCAACTTCTCTCCATCCTTTGGACTCTTCGTACTACTCCATCTTCAGCTACAGGGGAGACACCATTCAAACTGTCTCATGGCTCGGAGGCTGTTGTTCCTGTGGAGTTTGAGGTGGTCACTCCAAGAGTTGTGTACGGAAAAGAAGGAGGAGAAGCGTGGGTAGAATACAATGACGAGGCTGTCAAGTACAGTTTGGATCTAATCGAAGAACTTCAGGATGAGGCAACAATAAGGCAAGAAGAAGTTAAAAGGAGGATGACAAAGTACTTTGACAAAAATGTTAGGGTAAAGCATTTTGCTGTCGGTGACGTCGTATTAAAAAAGGTTGATGCAGCAGCCCGAACAGGTAATGTCGGGAAGCTAAATCCTAATTGGGCTGGACCTTTCATCATCAAGGAGGCATTAAAAAGTGGGGCTTATCGCCTCCAAACAAGTGAAGGAGAAGACATCCCGCGCACCTGGAGTGGCGACGATTTCAAACGGTTCTATCCTTAAAATGTCTTCTTTACTTTCTTGCAATTTTTGAGATATTTTAATAAGAAGCACCATACTGACACTTCTCCATGTCTGATGTTTCCTTTCTGCATTTTCTCATATATCAAACTCACTGAACCACGGAGACATCGCCAAGTTCTGCTCGAACCCCCTCGGATTGTAGTCATTAGCGTAAAACCATGAAGATCATGTGTAGCGGGGAGTTTTCGCACACGTGTAGTGGTAGCTTGCCAATTCCCGTGCTGTGGTCTTCAGAACCTTGGATCCCGGCTGATATCCGACACACCCCTGCATCAAGGGAGGTCTAGGTGAATGTTGGCTCTATCATGCCCCGAGGGGGATATAATTACAGCTTTGATGATCCTTCTGAGGAAAGCAATGTCGGTATAGCCCCCGCGGCATAACCACACCTGCCCAACTGATCATCTTAGTCTGTGACTATCGAATACTCCAAGGTACTCTCGAGCGATGCCTAAGCGGGACCCACAACTGAGTTGATCTCTCTGAGGAAAGCAATGTTCGCCGCCTAGGCCCACCTGCCCAATTGATCAACTCGGCTTGTAGCCCTAGGCAGGAGAGCAGTCGAGTCGCTTACAACCCTTATGACCACTTGAGGAAAGCAATGTTCACCGCCTAGGCCCACCTGCCCACTTGGTCATCTGGGTCTGTACTTGTTTCTCTTTATTTCTACAGCTCTTATGACCACTTGAGGAAAGCAATGTTCGCCGCCGAGGCCCACCTGCCCACTTGGTCATCTGAGCCTGTAGACTATCCTTTTTCCCTACAGGAAGGTATTCACCTCTTGTGGTTTTTTGTACAAAACCATTCGGGGAAGATATTATTAAAACAGGTACAGGTGTTCTTCTACCCTAATAAAGGGTTGTGATACTAAGATCGGGCGGTCTGAACTTTTAAACCGAACGGTCTGATTGTGTATAAGTTGGGGTATTTCTGGATAATTACATGGTTGCCCTGGTTGTATTCTAACCGGGCGGTCCTGTCAATCTTTTATAGGTTGGGTATTTTTGGACAATTATATGACTGCCCGGATTATATTCTAACCGGGCGGGTTTATCCATCCATTATAAATTGGATATTTATGGAGCTAATTATATGATTGGCCGGATTGTGTTCTGACCGGGCGGGTTTATCCATCCATTATAAATTGGATATTTATGGAGCTAATTATATGATTGGCCGGATTGTGTTCTGACCGGGCGGGTTTATCCATCCATTATAAATTGGATATTTATGGAGCTAATTATATGATTGGCCGGATTGTGTTCTGACCGGTCGGGTTTATCTATCCCTCCATTTTGTTGAATTGGATATTTCTGGATCTGAATATATTGCTCGGGTTGTATTCTAACCGGGCGGGCATTACCTATCTTTTACAATTAATTAAGTTGGATATCTCAAGATCTAAATATCTGATCGCCCGGATTATGCTCTAATCGATCGAGTTTGAGCTATTTCTTAAGCAAAAGTTATCTCTAAGATGCAGTGTATTACTTGCCAGGATAGAATTCAAACCGCGCAAAGTTATGATTCGTTATTTACATCGGCAAGGATAAAATATCTCTAAATGATAAGAAGCCGCCCGGTCTAAATTACAGTCGCATGAGTCTATATGTTATGGTTCATATTATCAGAAATCAGACGTCCTGAGACCTAAATGAGTAATCGCACGGTTCGAATATAGATCGTCCAAGATCATCAAATCATCACTTATGCTCAGATCAGGATAACCGCACGGCTAGATCATAAAAGGCGAAAGGTAAAAAGAAAGAAAAGAAACAAGACATCAGCCACAAGTAAGTAATACTAGAAGGTCAATCAAACAGGTAAAATTTCTATTCATTTCTTCAAATGTTTTGACAAAAATTTAACCGCCCGGCTAACAAAAAAAAAGAGACCGGCGATTGTACAAAAATAAAGTTAAAAACAAAGGCATTATTCTGCCGACTTCTTCTTCTTCTTCTTGACAGGAGAAATCGAGTCCACATCAACGTCGGGCGAATAACCTTCACTTGACGTGGAAGAATAATCCGATGAATCGCTACCACTGGACCGCCCGGTCTTACTAGCAGAGCCAGTTGTTCCAGAGGACAAGCTGTCCTCATCATCATCATCATCAGCATCATCATCCGCGTCGACCTCCTCAGCGGCTCCACCACTTCTATCACCTCCTTGATGGAGTACGATCTCCCTGCCCGCATCGGCTTCAGCCTCCTCGCCTACCTTGGCTTTTCCCTTCTGCCTTCGGCTGATCTCATCAAGTTGAACCTTCAGGGCAGGGAAGAGGTCGGAGAAGGTAGTACCCCCGAATCCTTCGCACAGACCGCCCCGGTCTTCCATAAGACCAAAGCTTTGTTGATCCCTTGGGCCACATGAGGCAACACCTCGTCTTGGAAGGCCGGGTTGGTCATCTCATATTGTTTCTGCAAAAAAGAAAAGAAAAGTAATAAATTAGGTCGCTCGGTCTGAATAAAAGAAGCCGCGTCATCATTTGTCAAACTCACCGCCACGACTTCTTGAAGCCGCGCATTCTCTTCTTGAAGCCGCGCATTCTCCGCGACCTGCTCCTCGTACTTCTTCTCCAGAAATTTCTGGACAGAAACCAGCCGCCTAAATGACAAAGCCATGAAGTGATTGGCCGCGAACCCCCATGCGCCGGCTTGCGCCGCTAGCCGGGGAAGCTCTTCTTCCGGAGTCTTCTTCAGCTTCTTCAAAGTCTTTCGGCCATACATAGCGGCCCCGGCGGCTAGCGCATGGCGGTTAATTTTGTCACATCCCCATGGGGGAAGTGCAGTGGATACCCGGATGCGGCTCCCATCCCTATGCCAGAGGACAGTCGGGTTGCCCTGCAGGTCGGGCGGGTTTCCGCAGGAACGAAGAAGCTCATATTCATCCGGAGACACCGGGCCCTCTTCCTCTGATGATGGCGACCTGTTTCGCCGCTGCCTTTTCTCCCTCTGGGTCAGAACCGGGCCGACCGGAGTGACCGGCTTGTTCGCAGGGACGATGTGGGCAGCTGCAAGGTAAAATAAGAAGTTTAAACAAAGCAGTCCGCGCGGTCATATGCAAGCGGTCTAGAAGAACTTACTGTGCTCGGGAAGGACATCCTCTAGCTCTGAGAACAGCGAGATGTAATGATTGATGTCCAACCGCTCGTTCTCAAGAAACGTGAAGGTGTCCATCTCGATCTTTCCAACCTGGGGGATCTGGAAGGCCTCTTCCCCCCGAACTTGCGGGTTGGTTTGCAACAACCCGAAGTTGCCTTCGAGCATTACGAACCGCTCCGACTAGTCTGAGACCTTGTTCGCCAGGTTGACGATTTTCAGTCCGTGGCATCCAAAGTAGAGGTGCCCCCTGAAAGTTGAAGTCCCCACGTCGGAGACAGCCCGCACCGAGAAGAACTTCCTGAATAGGTCAAGAGAAAAACTGGTTCGCTCGAACCGAAGGTAGGATATGAAACTGTATATGGAGGCGATGGAGTTCGGTGGAAGTTGGCCGGGTACAACCCCATAATGGTCGAAAATGGCTATGACTTCAAGTGGCAGCGGAAATTTGAAGCCATATTCGAAGTGGTCGACCGGGACGGCTATTTGGTGCGGATTGGAAGAGTTAATCCGCTCGTCGCGCAAAGGAAGCCGCGCGAGCAGGTTACTCCCTGCCATGTGTTTTGCGATGAATTCATCCAGTTCGCTCTGGGTGAGTCGGCACTCTGGGTGGTCCGCCGAATGAAAGGCTAAAGCCGCATCAGCTCGGACGGCTTTAACCTTAACAGGCCGCTGCGACTTGTTCTTAGATCGCGCCATCTGGAAATCGTAAAAATGACTTCGAAGAGTCCCTACTTATAGATTTTTACGATCTGTGAATAGTAAAACTATGCCACGACTATATATTTCTAACCGCGCGGTCAATAGCCTGCATGGTTAGATTCACCAAAAAAACAAAAGAAGCAAAGGAAACAGGAGCAAGCTTACATCACAGATCGTGCGACCTGAAATCAGTTCAGAGAAAACACAGAAAAAACAGAACACAAACACAACGACCAAACAAAAACCCGCACAGGTTATTCAAATAAAAGACATAAAGTAAAAAGAAGCATTGTTTAAACAAAGGCCAAATCAACAAGCCGCATTCATAATACAAATTGTTCTCAAAAGCCGGTCACGGCTGACGGTGTTCAGGGGAGACATCTTCTCTGTGAAGTCGCGCGACCTGGTCGCTGGTGGTGTTCAGAAGGGAATAAATCTGGCTGGTATGATAATGGAGATGATTGATTGTGCTATGAAGCCGTCTGGCATCCCTTTCAACCCGCGTAGCGGCAATCATGCGGGGGGTTGCGGTGGCCTCATCAATCATAGGGTCAGCCGCCCGAACCAGGGGAGGATTTGAGCCCGCCCCAACAGTCGGGCGGCTAACAACCTGCATTCCATCATTCATACTTCGCCGGCCCGCGACGACTTCCCTGGTTAACCGCAGGAATTTATCCTGGTAGTATTTCGAGTCATCCTCGAACTTAGCCGATGTTTTCTTCTCCTTCTCGAGCTGAGCGGTCAGAGTAGCGACTTGCGCCACCTTGGCTCTCTTCTCGGCCTCCACCGTAGCTCGTGCGGCCTCAAGCTGAGTCTCCAGGCCGTTCTCCCTTTCTGTCCTGGATTTTCTGTCAATCTCCACCTGCGCCTTCAGCGCCTCTTCAGCTTTCTTCCTCGCCATTCGCTCGGCCTCCAGAGCAATCCGAGTGCCGGCCTCCCGGTCTTCCACCTCCTTCAAGCGGGCCCTCAGATTTACCAGATCCTCCTCGAGATGCTCGAACAGTTGCGGCCCTTCTTGCGAAGTCGTCGCGCAGATTGATATCGGGGGGACTAATGGAGGCAGGCTGGCCTCAAGGTCGCCCGGCTTCACAATCTGCTCCTCGCTATCTGCAAGAGGCCGCTCGGGTTATAAGAAGCAAGAGCATACAACGCCATATACATACAAAATGGACATAAATATAAGATCAATGCCTGGGCGCACAGGCCGCTTAGACCGTTCCGGGTCCATCCTCCGACGTTGCTCACGCCAGAGTCTCTCCGTTTTCTGCCTAGCGGAAGGGGACCAGGCCGCTAAGGGAAAGAAGCTCGGCGGCGGGTTCATTACGACGAGGCCGCGGGATGAAGAAGCGGACAGCTTTATAATCCATGGGGCGCTTACCTGGCGCAAAAGGATCAGGCCGCAGCGGCTTGTCTGAAACCCGCTCCGCCCTTTCCTTCTTCACCATCATTATCTCCTCCCCGGTCATCACCGAGGGGACCTCCGCCTGCACTTTTAACACTTCTCCGAGTTTCCTCGCTCTTTCTTCGACCTCCAGGGCGGTCCGGGCAGCAGCTTCTCGCTCTTCGGCCTCCGTCTGAGCGGTCTCCTCAGGCTGGGCTGTGTTATCTGTAATAGGAGCAGTTCGCTTTGAAGACATCGGGCTGTCAAGAAGTTTATCTCGCCCCATCAGCTCATCCATATCCTGAAAGATCTCATTAAGTGATAAGCTACTCGCCGAGTCCGGGGGCAGGTCGCCCGGTTTCGCATCAGGGGTAGCAGGCGAGTCATTTACCTTAGCGGATGGAGTAGTCGCTAGGCCAAGCTCCTCTTTTAGTCGCGGATTGGTCTGGAGGAGGGACTCAGCTGGTCTCTTAAAAGCCGCCCTTTCCTGGAGGCTAGTCTCTTGACCTTCTTGGTTATTCGCTCGGTCACTGACCCGGTCTTCTTCCTTTTCTTCTCTTTCTTACCCGGAGCTGGGCTAACTTCTTTGGAGGGACTGGGGTAGTTGTCCACGGATAAAGGGGCACTCAGTTCGCCCGGCCTTGGAGAGTTAACCGCCTCCTCCCCAAATCTCTGACTAACAAGTGAGGATTCCCGGATGGGGTGATTTCCATGTCAAACGAGTCGGCCTCACCGACCTTCTTCGAAGGGCTACTGGAGTCAACTTTTCCAGAAGGGGCGGCCTCCCCTTTGTTCAGCGGGCTAGCAGCCGGTTGGCCAAGATCTCTGGGAGGAATCAACGAGTCGCTGGGGGGAGGCCCCGAACTGTCCGCTGCGGGCTCCACAGGAGTCTTGGGAGTTGTTGAGTCTACTACGGACTTGGAATTATCCGCCGCGGCTCTCAGCCCGCTTCCTCTTTTTCCGGTCTTTCCGGTCCTGTTTTTCTTTCTCCTTTTCGACCTCTCCATCGATTCGCGCCTTTTACCTTCCACCTTCTTCTGATCTCCGGCGGGATCCACGCGGTCTAACACGGTGTCTAGGAAGTCCATTATTGAAGAGTTACCGGTCTTAAAAATTTCAACCGCAGCTGGCGAGCAATATCCCGTGATTTCAGAAAAAACTCTGCAGAATGAATTCTCTGGCTCTCTTATAGAATTCAGGGCAAGTCGGAGCGGTCTCCCGGCTAAAGTTCATATTTTCGAAATCCTCTTGAGATTTGAAAATATGCGGGGATTATGTTTACCCGGAAAATCGCTTCTCGGGTTGGATCATTCTCGGACCGGGCGAACTGCTGGGTCAGGCCGCTGGGTTCCAGGATCAGTGGCTCTCAGCTCAAGGTAAACCAGGCCGGGTGGTCTGATGTCATTTTCGGACCGCCCCCAAGAGTGAAGGTCGTCAAGGGCCAAAGTAAGAAGGCTATCCGCGGTCTCAGGAAGGAGACCGCGTGGTTATGCCATAGAGATTCAAGATTCAAACCCGGAAGAACAAGCCGCAGTTTTCAGATCAGAGACTACCTGGGTTACCTTATGAAGATCAGCCAAGCCATGCCCAGAAGACAGACCGCGGTCTCAAGCCAGAGACCGCTCGGTCTGAATCATTGACTTGGTCCCGGTATCTTCAGCCTCAGGTCAGACAGGTCGGAAAAGCAAGCCGCCAAGCCGCACGGCTTCTTTCTTTTTTCTTCTTTGTGCATCCCGTCACCGCCTGCCCGTTTCTCCTGTACCCGGGCAGGTGGTTATTCTATCCCTGCCCATTCGGGCAGGCCCCCAAGCCTATAAATAGGGGGCGGCACTGTTCACAAGACACGCACTCTCGAATCCAGGAGCTCGCTTGTTTGGGCTGCGGTCTCGAGTTTCACGTCTTGCGGACTGTCTGACCGGCCGGCTTCTCTTTTCCTGCACTTGCAGCCCGCTGTAACCACTTCTTTCTAATCAAAGGAAAGCCCGTCGCAGGAGTGGCATTTGCCGCGGCGGGCGAAGTCTGGCCTTGACCGCTGCTAGCGGTCTCATTCTTCTACACAAAAAGTAACCGGCAACCCGCAGCCTCCGGTTTCCCTCGGAGGTGCGATCTCGGACTCAACAGATCCCATCCCTTAAAGCCAAACATTCCGCCTCCAAAGCATCCATTTCGCCATATGAGTGAGCAAAACCAGCCACAAATGCCCCAAACTTGTTACGAATGCAACCCCCGCCACTTGCCCTGTGCCGAACCAGATCCGTCGCACCGTCAATGTGCAGAAACCAATTTGCATTAGACCCACCTTTCCAGTCAAAGGCAAGACATCTAAAACGGGTTCTTTTCGGGGTTAGGCCAAACCAGTCGAGCACCCACTTTTCTTCCATAGAACTAACATAATTTTTTTCAAAGCCTTTAAAAATCCAACAAACCATATTATGGATTTCCAAAATAATTTTATTTTTTGATCTACTCACGCTTGAAATTTGCGTGAGCATCTTTCCTTCCATAAAATCCAACTACAAATGACCGCACAACAATTGATTAGTTTTTAAATCCCGAAGAGAAAATCATACCTTTGTTCCACCAGAAATCAAGCTTGGAACAAAAAGGGCGTCCTTTATGAACAATACCGAAAAGGAACTTCTCATAATGACTCCAAACGGAGCTAGCCATCTCGCTTGTAACCAGAAGGTGGTCATTGGATTCTGGAAGGAAAAAGAGCACAACATAAGCATTTGGATACAATTTGAACACCGGCCTTTCGTAAGTTAAGATCTAACGGTAGAATGTTCCATATTGCTTTCCAACAAATCAACGAAAATTTTGGTGGTAAAGGTTGAGCCCATATCCATTTGTATTTAAATGCCTCAATCGAGTCGTATGTGATTCCCCTGTTAAAACTTTTGATAGAGAACTTGCCTAAATCATTCAAAATCCAAACCGGCTTATCTGGCAACCCGCTCGTTTTGAATCCCGACTCAGACACCATCGCGAGAGCAGCCCCGCCACATGCGATTGGCAATTGATGCAGACCAAATTCATTAAAAACATCCGCCACCGTAATTGAGTAGTCACGAGCCGGGTGAGGATCAACTAATACCGCCAATGGCTTGTCCCCAATCCAAACATCGTTCCAGAAATTCACAGAACCACAACCAACTTTCCATCTAATATGTTCCTTCAAATGATGGTAGAATCTCAGATTTTCTCTCCAAGGTCCATGAGCGTTAGATCTAATGTCCAAAATACCTTTGTTTCTCTCACTGTAATATTTTCCTTTGATATATGCTTGACAAAGAGAATCCTTCGAGAGAAATTTCCATATCACTTTACATTTGAAAGCTTTGTATATATCATGCAGCCTATGGATGTCGAGACCCCCCAATGATAGTGGCTTGCAAATCCTGCAGCCTATGAATGCCGAGATTTTTTTTCATAATATATGTTAAGTCATTGGAGTAAAAGAATGAGGCTATATTTGGCAATTTTGAATGTTGCACCAAAGGAAACTTCTTGTATATAATAGTTAAAGATATATGGGTTGCTTTTAATGCCATGAATTAAAAAGCCATTCACCTGATCTCAGTCGTTCATCCCATCAAATAGACCTTTAATTTAACATATTTGCTACGGCCTCCTCCCAAAATCCCGATATCCTCTTCGTTATTTTCTCCTCCCTAGGTCACGACGCGTCGACGCCTCCTCCTCAACCCCTCTTTCACGATTTGCTCGGCCTCCGCAACTGCTGGATCGCACGCCGTCATCGTCCCCTACCACGCACGAAAACAGTGGCTACCTCCTCACTCTGCGACGACTCCGGATCCCGCACGCCGTCATCGTCCCCTACCACGCACGAAAACGGTGGCTACCTCCTCACTCTGCGACGACTCCGGATCCCGCACGCCGTCATCGTCCCCTACCATGCACGAAAATGGCGGCTACCTCCTCACTCGGCCGCCCCAACTCTCCATCGACGAATGCACCCTCGGCGATTCTACATAAGTCAGCCTTTAAGCTTTTTCCCGCTGCAAGTGTGACGTCGTCGACAATTATTAATTATTACAGGTATTAATCGCGTGACGCAAGCTAATTAGAGGCTCAAATAATATTATTAGTACATCCCAGGCGCGAAAGCGAGTCGTCCCTGTCGCAGAGCCGATCGACGCCAATCCCTCCAGCAACCCCAAAACTCCTCAGAATTCCTTCATTCTTCTTCTTATAGAGAGGTAATCTCTCCTCTCAACTCCTCTTAAGTTTTATAGGGATTTTAGCCCGTTTTCCCTTGGCCGAAAATTTTAGATTTCCCTAAAAGTTATATTTTTATATTCTTGCTCCTCTTGAGTTTCAGAAGAGATTTGTAGCATGTTTTAGATTTTTCTTTGAGTTTCATGCAAGGAACCCGAAACCCTTGTTGGATAGAGGATGATTCAATTCCCAATTTCAATTACCTAGATCATCTAAGGTGTTATTTAAGTAAAAATGATTAGTTTTATGAAATTAGAGCAAAACCCCCTGTTTCCATTTTAGGGCAGCCAACAATGTTGAGGAATGGAGTCAAATCTCTGATTATGATTTCTTTATGGGCTATTAAGAGTTTCCCTTGCTTAATTAGTGCAAAATCCCTATGCATGAAGTTAGGACAGTAAACCCTAACATAAGTAACCTTCCAATTACCTTGGAAGGAAGGGAATTAGTGGTGTATAGCGATGAATTAGTTCAAGACAACAATAATCCGGCTTGTATACAAGTGTATGTGTTTTAAATCGGGGCAAACTCTCATGTTTAATTTGAAGGGCAGTTCTAGTACCTCATGATCATTAGGAAATTATGATAACACTGTTATTATTACAATAGGACTAGCTAATTATGGTAATGTATTTAGGTCATGGACTCGCAAGGTGGAAAAGGGAAATGAGCAGAGCAAGGAAAAAGGAAAGAGAAAGTATGGGTGAGTTCTTATTTTCTTTATTATTTTTAATTGCTTGCTTTTCATATGACTCGTATTAAGCTATTAGGGTAGAAACCTTCATATGATATACAAGTAATTCGCTAACAAGTCCAATAAAGGTAAATCCACAAATCAGATGAATAACGACAATTCCGCAAAGTAGGTGAAGCAAGATAAAAATTAATTAATCCTCCAAGAAATTATAGGATTAAAAGTCATATCAAATTAATTGGCAATATTAAGAGTTAACCCAAACCAGGAGATGGGGAGAATATTCTGCCGACATAATATGAACATAATTATGATCCGTGCGAGTCAAGGGTACAAATGACAATATGAACGTGCGAGACAAGGGCACGCGATAAATATTGCAATATGAACGTGTGAGACAAGGACACGTAATAAATTCATAAAGAATTAATTTACGCTTGATATGGCCCATCAATGAAAAGTCAAGTAATATCCTTTAATTATGATGCAGGAAACATAAGCTAAGGATATAAAAGAGCGAGAATAAGAGGGTTAATTCAGTACAAGTCTAAATACAAGTCTAAATACAAGAAAAGCCACAAGATAAAAGAATTCATGATAAGTGAAAGAAAGTACAAGTAAGAATTCACACAGTCCTTTGACTGATTAGAAAATAAAAAATTGTAGCGGTAGCCAATAAGGGGGCCGTTATAGCAAGAGCCAAATAATCGCAAGGCCGAGTGCTTGAATTCCTTATTTTTAATATCTATTCTTATGCTTATTTACGGGATCATTTTCCTTCATCTTCATCTTGCTCCAAAAACCTATCTCCCATCTCCATCTTCCACTGTTTCTTTTAGGCAATTTCTCACGTCTGCTTACACGCTCTTACAGCATAGGGCTCTTCTCTCCAACCACTAGCCTTCATTGCCCCAGGTACAATAAACCGCATTGCATGAAAGCTCATTTACCTAAACTCCTCCATGATTCTTTCCTCTATGCATCGTTCCTCCATGCTTCCTCTACTTTTTATGCTTTGCACTTGACAGCTATAAATTTCAATATTTTTTTGCACTTGACAGCCATATCATCGTGGATGATCCTCAAAGTTTTGAATATGTTGCTTAAATACCCTTATAAAAATTACAGTCTTGGAGCCCATTGAGCATTAGTATTGCTAATACCCCTATAACTCCATAACAGACAAGTGAAGGAGACGAGGCTTCCCCTTGCTTATGCTTTTTCCTTCATTTACAAAGGAGGTAATGTCTAGGTTGCACTATCACATCCTCAAGCATCTCTCTGCAGCAACTGGTGAAACCACACTCAAATATTTAATTTGATAATTTCATTTGGACCTCACTCACTCTCTCTTACTTACACACAAAAAAGTGAATACAAGTTATTTCCTGTGTGATCAATACTTTGCTTCTCTTTTGATAGAAAATTAACTCTTTCAAGTCAACTTTTAGGAAGATTATGTTGCCTCCTTTTACATCTTACACATCAACAAAGCATAGGAGGATCCCTAAGTATACATTTCTTTAGAGGATCACAAATCCTGGAGGTATTTTGTTATGGCCGGTACAAGCTCGCTTATGCAACTCATTGTGTTATGATTGCAGTGGTGCAATAATGTTTTGATGATTCCTACACACGTTGACTGCTATGATCGAAGAAAGGAACACTTAGGCTTTGTTTGGGACAGCTTATGCTGATAAACAAACTGCTGATTGAAAATGATGATTGAATATAAATTTATAAAAGCAATGATGAATAAGCATTAGACTGTTTGGATAGTTTGTCCATAAGTGTTTATATAAAGTTTCATTCATTCATAAGGGTTCGTTCGTTTGGACGCATTTTTTTCCCGGACACGTTTTTTTTTTCGCCCGGGTGTGATTTTTTCGCCCGGGCGTGATTTTTTTGCGACGGGGCGAAAAATTCACACCCGAGCGAAAAATTAGCTCCCAGACAAAAACAAATTGCGCCGGGTGAATGAAATACTACCGCTCGGGCGAAAAAATCGCGTCTGGGCAAAAAAACTGTGCCCGGGTGAAAAAACGCGCCCGGGGCGAAAAAACTGTGCTCGGGCGAAAAAAATGCGCTCGTGCGAAAATATCGCGCCCCCGGCAAAAATTTCGCGCCTTGGCGAAAAAAACCCGCCCTGGCAAAAAAAAAAACGTGCCGGGGAAAAATCAGGCCCGGGCGAAAAAAGTCCCCCCGGGGCGAAAAAATCGCGCCCTGGCCCGATTTTTTTGCCCGGGCGTGATTTTTTCGCGCCGGGGCGAAAAATTCACACCGCGCGAAAAATTAGCTCCCAGACGAAAAAAAATTGCGCCCGGGTGAATAAATGCTCGCTCGGGCGAAAAAATCACGCCAGAGCGAAAAAATGCGCCGGGCGAAAAAACTGTGCCCGAGCGAAAAAATGCGCTCGTGTGAAAATATAGGGCCTTGGCAAAAAAAGTCGCGCCAGGGCGAAAATTTCGCGCCCTGGCGAAAAAACCCGCCCGGGCAAAAAAAATGTGCCCGGGGAAAAATCAGGCCCGGCGAAAAAAAAACACGCCTGGGCAAAAAAACAGCTTAGAGAGATGAGCGCTTTTGAGAAGCATAAGCTGGACCCGAGTAACTTATGAAAAATCAACTTATCATCAATTTTAAAGTAAGTTATTTTCTAAGAGCTGCACAAACAAACAACTGTAAAACCGTATTTGCATTTTGAATAGAGATTATTCATCAGCATAAGCTGTTACAAACAGAGCCTTAGTAAGATCTAAAGAAAACTTCTCAAATTATTGATCATGGCAATGATGCAATATTATCCCTTCTATTTTCTCATTGTTTTATATGTGGATGTTCAATTCATATTTATGTCTCAGTTTAATCATCTTTCTCATTCTAATTGCAGGGTAGGATTTTTTGTGGAAGACATCATGACTATCTCGAAAGAATTGGGTGAGAGCTTCAATTATGAAGAGATTATCAAAATGATAGAAGCAGCAGACCATCTAGGTAAATATTTTGTTAAAGTTGATTGTGTTCTTATCTAAGCTTATTTTAAATTTAAATATAGAATATAGTTTCTCTACACATAATCCTTTAATATCATTACAAAGAGGGCATTTTAATATCTTTATTAACAGAAAGCCATATGTTAGTCATGGATCTTTTGATTTCTTTTTGCTTGCATACATGGTTTTTACTGTCTCATGCTTTCCATATCTCATCATATGGAATGCTTGGTATATTTACTAAGCCTTCATTTTCAGTTTCAATTTTGTATATTTACTTGATTTGGAGAAAGTAAATTATTTCTTTCTGTATATTTCGAGCACTTCCTCACCCAAGTTTAAACTAATCCTGAAGCTTCTGATTTACCGCGACAGATGTGTGTTGACTACATCGTATGTGTGATAGTCTTATTATTGTTTTATACAGAATGTGTTGTCCTATATTCTACATGTCTTTCCACAATACCATAAGTTATATATGTTTCTTATAACCAGGGATTGACTTTGATCCATGTTTATTTTATTTTATATATAAGCAGTTCTAAAGAAGAAGCTCTTTTAGCAATTACTAATTCATTACTGCTTACCTCTTCCTCCCATTTACTATTTCAGTAAGAAGGCGATGGAAGAATGCAAATTATCATTGGCGGTTTCAGGTGCATATGTTCTTATATCTTTTTATTAAAAGCCTCTTCCATGCATTTATCTGATTCATAAAGTTTCTGAATTATAATTCGGATTGTGCAATACACTTAGATTGATGTCATGATATTGTTTGGGTTTTTGATGTTTTAGTCGGTCTACTAAAATCAAAATGAAAATACAATGATTATGTTGTAATTTCCTATTAAAATCATGTTTGATCATGACCTTAAAACTAGGTCTGCTGCAACTAGCTATTAGATAAAAGACTGGAATTAGCATAATTGTCCACTCCAAAACTGGATTAGCATAATTGTCCACTCCACAAAATCTGAAATGGATGGAAGATTGCTAGGGTTAGTATCTAAAATGGATGGAAGATTGCTAAGCAAATCTGGGCATTGGTTTGATTTGTTGCAGGGCTAGAGAAGGGTATTATGGACGACTAAGGTGCAAGTTTTTAAAATTCTCGACTCGGTTGTGATTGGGTTGAATAGAAGAATTGACGACGATGTTAAACTTTTTCGCTGGGTTGAATGGAATAATTGCTTGAACTATCATCAATCTGCACACATCTCTTTTAAAATCTCATATTGTTTAGTACCAAGTTTTATAAATAGGAAGGAATATCGAATGCTGATATCAGTCTTCTGCAAAGATATAGACATGCTTTATCAAGTAATAATGGAGAAGATAAAGCATAAACTAATTGTATAATGATCCAATTATAATAATGAGTGATTTCCACAAGAAAGTGCCATTTCATTTGAATATACGGTAAAATCTCATATTTATTATTTGTCTAGCTCTT
>JAWHQI010002674.1:0-28915 GCA_033032865.1 Dactylorhiza incarnata | reverse complement strand
CCCCCCCCCCCCCCCCCCCCCCCCCCCCCCCCCCCCCCCCCCCCCCCCCCCCCCCCCCCCCCCCCAAAAAAAAACCAGATCAACAGTAAGACGAAGATTAAGACAAATCCAATTTCGGGGCAACTAAAATCACTGCCTGCAGAGGCCGTAAGAAGCGATCGAACTCCCAAAATAGCAGGCGATCACAGTTGTTAGCACTCGATCTCAATCGAAACAGCAACATAATCCTTCCTTTAAAACAAAAAAAAACGATTCAAAATAAACAATCATTTCTCCACACAAAAAAACAGAACCTGGAGGACTAAATCTCATCATCGATTGACGAACCTCGATGAACCCAGAATCCCAAAACCCAACTTTTACAGACCGTTTCCCAATAAAAATCAGAAGAAAAAACTTGTTTCCTCGGATACTAACCAGGATTTACCAGAGAAGCACCTGCCGAACTGATTCACTCATCAACCTTGAGCCATCTTAGGATCGTAGAAACTATTTCTCTCCCTCGTTCTCTGTCTCGCTCTATCGCTCTCTAGGAATAGAAACCGAAACGAGACGGCAAGAAGATGAAGAGAAATGGGAAAGAGTTGGGATGGGAAGAAAAAGCGAATGATGCAAATACTGGCGATATAAAATACAGTGGAAATTATTCGGCATTGGATTCTCCATGAAATGAAGAACGGATTTTTTGAAAAATCAAAACTAAAGTTGCTGTTTTGACGGAACCTAGCACGCGTGGCGCTGATTCGATTTTCCTATTTTCGCCCTCTATTTGAAAATCAATTAATTTACCGATGAACCCTCGGCCCGATACTTTTAAATTTTATTAATCGCTTTGCTGATCATACATTCGACGATTTTAAAATTTTCTCATCAAAATTTAAACTTTGAATTTTAGGCCCATATTTTGGCTACATGCGCACCGCCAAAATCACTTCTCTTGTTGCCGAAACGAGAGTAGAAAGATCAAACAAACAGAAAATCACAATACATAAGACACAAATTTACGTGATTCATCCCTCTGTTTGGGATAGCTTTTTCTATTCAGAAAGTTCTATTCGAATCATAAAATAGTTTTTAGGTTGTTTGACTGAATAGTTTTTTCAAAAAAGGTCTTTTGAAAGCTTTTTGAGCAGTTGTCCCAACATAGTTTTCTAAAGTAGTTTTCGCTGCTTTTAGCGCCCACGGGCAACAGCAATTCATTTTTTTACTAGATCAAGAATAAAGGCAGTTACAGTAAGTGAGCAATTTTCAAATTTCTGAATTACCCTGAACATTTTTGTCGGTATCTTCGGATTCATCTTCCTCAAGTCATGGATGAAGATCCTCAAGAAAGCCGGCCTCCTGAGTTGCTTGATCTTTAATTATCAGAAATGGATTTCCAAAATGACAAAATATGATTAGAATCCGATGAAAATATGTTTATAGATAAAGGCGCCACCATCATAGAATGCATGATCTCCTAATCGGCTCTTTTCCCTCTCTTTTGCGCGTGATTTTCTAGGAGATCGAAATGATCTCCTACCCGGATGAAAATTTGGATCCTGAGCCCGGTTTCAAAAAAAATCATGTTTGGCACATCTTTTTTGCTTTGTTGAGTTTGGGCTAAAACTATAGCATCATATGTTGAGGTATGTCCGCACGTTACAGACACGATAAGGACCTGCAGGTAGCGTGTGCACCTAGGGCGTTGCCCTACTGCTGGAAGCACTATTAATATCTCATTCCACACTTGATGGGTGAGATAGAATGCTTTGAGCTCCTCTCATTCCTAACATTCTCAAAGCACCGTTAGGGTTAGAGAGCTCCCGTTTTTTCTGTCGTGCCCGAGTGCTGCGTCGCCCTCGTCGATCTCGTGCCCGAGTGCTGCGCCGCTCCCGTTCGTTCGTCGCCTGGTGATCCCGCTCGACGTTGCTTCGTCGCTCAAGGACTTCCCGCCCGGAGAAGTTCTTCGCCCAGATCCCGCCTGGAGGAGGTCGTCGCCTGAGCCGCTCAAGGACAGTGCAGCTGCTCTGCGTCCCGTGCGACATCGCAGCCGCTCGACTTTGCCGCTTGCATCGCCAGATCCGGCGACATCGCGCTTGCATCGCCGTTCCCGTGCGACATCGCGCTTGCATCTCCCTCGTTCCCGTGTGCAACTTCGCAGCCGCTCAAAAGCTTCATCCGGCTGTGCTTGCTCGCCAGATCTGCTCTCGTTTTGGAGCAAGGTTTTGGAACTCGTCGCTAGGGCATCGCCGTTTTTTGCTTCCTGCACCTAGGACATCGCCTGATCCGGCTGCCGACAAGGGTTTCTGTGGTTTTCTCCGGTCATCAGTTCTGTGGCTTTCTCCAGTCGCCGGAGGAGGTCTGTTCTTCTAGGTCTACACCTGCTGCTGCCAGATCTAGTAGCCGGACCCCGTGCCTCTCTCAGATCTGAGCTCGACTTCGCCGGATCCCGTCGATCTTGCTTGGTCAGCCTTCTATTGCTGGATTTCTTGAATCCGGATCTTCCAGATTTTGTCGATCCAGTCGTCGGAGACCTAGTTTCTGCACTTGGATTGGATTGGATCCGAAGACCTCGTGGTGTTTCCTTCTCCGATCAGGTGACCTCGTTCCGCATTTTTACTACTTTTTCAGAAATGTCGAAGTATCAGTCTACCGACATCCGGAAGCTCCAGTCTTTCGACGTCACCGAGTTTCTCGGGTGGAAGATGCACGTGCAATTCGGCATGAAGGAGCGTGAAATCTTCTACACAGTGCTCAGTGATTACGAGACGACCGAAGAGGACGTGTCGGAGGCTCAGTGGGTGAAAGATGAGGATTTCTGCAGGGATTATCTCCTGAATTCCCTGAATACCCGTCTAGCTATTGCGTATAGCAGCATCAAGACCGCGAAGGGCATATGGGATCAGCTTCAAGCGCATTTCACCAAGGAGGAAGAGGTGTCGAAGTCGCTCCTCGCGGAGTCTTTCTTCAATTTCAAAATTGATCCGACTTCGCCCATCACTTCTCAGTTGGTGGATCTTGAGAATCTGCGCATCAAGCTGGCGAATGCTGAGTCTCATATCTCGGACAAGCTGTTCATTGGGTTTATACTGAGTAAGCTTCCACCTGAATGGATTCTCTTCAAGACTGAGCTGCATAGGCGGAAGGAAGGGATCTCCATTGATGAGTTCAAGCGCTTCATTCATATTGAGGATCAAAACTTTGCTCAGAGACGTGCAGAACAGGTTAGTCATCCCTCCAAGGTGGCTCATTTAGCTTTGCACTCTGGTAAATTTAAAAAGAAAAGTCAGCCCCAAAAGGGTGCGTCCTCTTCCCAGTTGCTGGCCAACAAGCCTTCTTCCCGCAAGAAGAAGGGCAAGTGCCACAATTGTGGGAAGTGGGGCCACTGGGCAGCTGAATGTAGATCCCAGAAGAAGCCTCAGGAAGTCTTACCTCAGAATCGGACTAACATGCTGGTGAATAGCTCTGGTCCTCAGTCATTTGTAGGGATGATGAGGCACCGTGCTGGCAGTTCTTCGTCTGACTGGTGGCTAGACAGTGGAGCGACATGTCATGCTACTAATGACAAAGCTCAGCTCACTGAAGTCACAACTGTTAAAGACTCAGTTGAAAATTGCAATGGTGGGACTACTGCTGTTACGCATGCTGGCACCGCTTCTTTGGAGTTATCTTCAGGTAAAACACTCACTCTTTTACATGTTAGAGTAGTTCCTTTTCTAACCAAAAATTTGATTTCTATGAGTTTGCTTGATAAGTCCGGTATGTCCTTTACGACTCAAAACGGTAGAATGACGTTATCCGTCAATTCACATTATTTTGGGTGTGCGTATCTTATAGATGGCTTGTATCGACTTAGCCTTAACAATGATCACATCAACCAAATCAGCACTAATTTGATTGATCCAAAGTTATTACACAATAGACTTGGACACGTAAACTATAGGAAGATGTGCGATCTAGCTAAGAGTCATAACATCCCTCTTGATACCTCCATTCGATTTGATAGGTGCGAGGTGTGTGCACAAACCAAGATCACTAGAAAACCCTTTAAGTCAGTTTCTAGGAGCACTCAACTTCTTGAGCTCATACATTCTGACCTCTGCGACTTTCGGAGTCAACCTTCCAGAGGGGGAAAGAAGTATTTGCTTACGTTCATAGACGACTCTTCCAGGTTTTGTCATGTGTACCTACTGAGATCGAAGGATGAGACTTTCGAGACCTTCAAGGTTTTCAAAACTCGTGTAGAGAATCAGCTTGGTTTGAAGATAAAGCGATTTAGAAGTGATAGAGGTGGCGAATACACTGTAACTGGTTTTAAGGAATTTTGTGTCGCTGAGGGCATAATACTTGAGACCACCGCCCCATATTCACCCAATCGAATGGTGTAGCCGAGCGTAAAAATAGAACTGACTAAAATGTTGAATTCTATGCTTTTAACCGCTGGTCTGCCTTCCTCCTTCTGGGGCGAAGCAGCTCTGACTGCTAATCACCTTCTGAATAGGTTGCCGCACTCTAAGCTGTCGTCGACACCTTATGAGCTTTGGCATCAGCGTCCTTGTAGATACGACATTCTGAAGACTTGGGGCTGTATCGCTTATGTAAGGGTACAAGACCTTAAGAGATCCAAGGTGGGACCAAAAACCACAACCTGTGTTTACCTAGGGTGTGCTGAAGATAGTGCAGCTGATAGGTTTTTTGATCTATCCTCTCACTCGGTGATAGAATCTCGTGATGCTACGTTCTTTGAAAATAAATTTGTCAAGGATCTAGACACTAACCTATCTGGGTCTACAGATATGATTTCAGAATCTCCTGTGGAATCTGAAGCAGGCCCCTCACACACCGCTCCCCAACCGTTGGAGGATGTTCCCCATCCGCTCAGAATGTCTACAAGAGAGCGTTTTCCTAAGGATTTTGGTGAAAACTTTGTCACCTATCACTTAGAGGATGATCCATTCTCCTACCAGGAGGCAATGCGATCTAGAGATTCATTTATGTGGGCAGAAGCCATTGACGATGAAATGGACTCGTTGCTACAGAACAATACCTGGCGTCTAGTTGACTTGCCCAAAGGCGCAAAAGTCATTGGATGTAAGTGGATACTTAAGAAGAAATTAAATAGTGATGGGTCAGTAGCTCGCTATAAGGCACGTTTGGTTGCTAAAGGCTTTAAGCAACAGGGGGGAGTGGACTACTTTGACGTCTATTCACCTGTGTGCCACCTATCGACTATTAGGATTCTTCTAGCTTTAGCCTCTATCGAGAACTTCATAGTCATCAGATGGACGTAAAGACAGCCTTCTTGAATGGAGAGCTGAACGAAGAAATCTACATGACTCAACCTGAGGGTTATGTTGTTGAAAATTCTCAGCATAAGGTGTGCAGACTAAATAAATCAATCTATGGGCTTAAACAAGCGCCTAAGATGTGGCACCTCAAGTTTGATCAAGTGGTAAAGAGCCATGGATTCCAGTCCAGTCTCTCTGACAAATGCCTTTATCATCGATCAATGATGGATAAAACAGTCATCATCTGTCTCTACGTTGATGATATGTTAATATTAGGGTCAGATCTCTCGGCAGTGAGTGATGTCAAATCCACTCTTGCGGAAGCATTCGACATGAAGGACCTCGGTCCAGTTGATACTCCTCTAGGTCTTAAAGTCTGTATCGACGAGCGTGGAGTCACACTCAGTCAGGCTCACTATGTGGAGCAGTTACTGACGACCTGGGGATATACTGATTGCAGATCAGTTGAGACACCAGTTGATCACACTATCAAGTTGAGTCCGAATGAAGGGACCACCGTTGGTCAGGTGAATTATGCTAAGATCATTGGTAGCCTCATGTATGCATCGTGCTGCACAAGGCCAGACATTGCTTACACCGTAAGTATGCTGAGTCGTTTCACGAGTAATCCAGGAAAGGAGCACTAGGATGCCCTAGATAGGCTGATGAGATACCTTAAAGGTTCAAAGGATCTAGCTCTGTGCTACACTGATATCCGCCTACCGTTGAAGGTTATTCAGATGCCTCGTGGTGTTCTGAATTTTGGCAATAGTAAGTCTACGAGTGGATTCATATTCACACTGGGTGGAGCTGCTATAACTTGGAAATCAAAAAGGCAGACTTGTATAGCCTTGTCGTCTATGGAGTCTGAACTATTTGCCTTGGCTTCAGCTGGTGAAGATGCAGATTGGATTCGGAATTTGATTCTTGATATTCCACTATCTAAGTTACGAGTCAATTCGTTGAGCTTGTATTGCGATAATCAAGCTGCTGTTCAGATCGTTCAAAATGCTCTCTAAAATTCGAAACAGAGACATATACGACTGAGACATGCTCTGCTGAATGATCTTAAGGAGCAAGGCGTTATCACCTTGGTCGATGTGCGATCGAAGGATAACTTAGCCAATCCTCTGACAAAAGGAATGCCCAAAGTCAGGTTTATCAAAACCGTGGGGGAAATAGGACTAAAGGCGATTTAGATCAGACTTAGATTTTCGTTTTGATCAAATCTGATTTCCTTTGTCCATAGTAAGCTTTGTTGTGTTTCATTGATGTTCTACGATGCTGATTGTGGATCTGGTAAGTTTGCGTTCATTCCAAATTGATGAATGCGATCTCGCTAGATTCCTTCTTCCTGTGTTGAGATGGTATCATTCCAAACTTGATGGTATTCATTTTGACATAAGGGGACGGTGACAATGACATTCCAAATTGGTACACAGATTTAGCTACGAGAGCCTACTATAAGAAGTTCATATGTCATTTCGTTTCTTGAAACCGACAATGATTTCTCGATTAGAACACACTATTCTCGATAGTTGGAGCACTCCACACACTCAGAACTCTGGTCTTTCTACGTTCTTTGTCGAACTAGATATATGTAAATTCAATTGTATGGATTCATTCTAATATGAAATTCATTTTCTGGATTTACAGGCACCGAAGGAGTAGGAGGAGAGTACCTGCTGATTGGGACATGGATGAGGATGACCTATTGGACGTCTAGAGCCGACGCCTTTCTTCTGCGTCCATCTTATCTTTTGTTCATGACATTGCTAGTAGTTCTTTTGGCTGGTGACATGTTTGCATCATTTTCTCATTTCCTATCTGCTTATGTTTATGTTTTGGACACTATTGTTTTGGTAGATTGCTAGACTAGAGCTCGTACGAGACTCTGTGTTGGATCCTACTTGTTTTATTAGCTTCTGTTATGGTGATTTCATTTTGTTGATTTACCCTGCATAGAACTATTGTGTAGCTTGCTACTGTTATCTACTTACTATGATGATATGGAGATTGATATGGACATTACATTTACCTCTATTGTAGCGTGTAGCTGACGGACGAGGAGAGATGTTGTGGATGCGACACGTTACACACGACATAGGAGATTGTTGAGGTATGTCGCGTTACAGACACGATAAGGACCTGCAGGTAGCGTGTGCACCTAGGGCGTTGCCCTACTGCTGGGAGCACTATTAATATCTCATTCCACACTTGATGGGTGAGATAGAATGCTTTGAGCTCCTCTCATTCCTAACATCATAGAATGCAGGCTTGGCATGACAATGGTTACGACCCCCGCCAAGAAAAAAAAACTAGTTTTGAACATAAAAGTGGATGAAATTCCTTAGGGTTTCGTTTGGTGCTGCTTATTTGCTCTGGTGAGTTTGGTCAAAAACACCATTATCAAAGAATGTATGTTTGGCAAGGCAAAGGTCATGACCGCTACCAAGAAAATAGACTAGTTTTGATCATAAAATACATGAATTTCTTTAGGTTAGGTCCGGCGTTCACAAACGACGGTTCATAACCACCGCGCTCACGACCGCCACCACCACGCCAAATGAAGCCTAAGTGAGATTAGGCATTCACGAACGACATTTCATAACCACCGTGTTCACGACCGTCGACGACGTGCAAAACGGAGCCAAAATAAACAATTTCAAGCTTTCTGAAGCCGACTTTTTCTTCATTTAATTAATCCAGCTTCCTTTCAATTACCTTTTAAATTTTGTCTATTTCATTGGAAGCACGTGAAACATGTTGTCTCCAACAAATAAATATCAGACAACTGTAGTTTGATTTTTTTTACATGCTAATAAAAAATGCTCATAAACAATTCTAAATAAATTCAAATTAATTTGGTCACTAAATTAATTATTTGGCTACTCATTTTGACAAAAAATTCACTTAAAAATAATAAAAAGAAAATTTTATCAAATCGGGCACAGCCGCACGGGTGCATTATTTATGTACACTATTATTGTGTTCTTCGCATTTATATCATTTTTTTAGAAATCGGGCAAAGTACGAGCTTAAATATAATGGCATACTATAATTTATGCTTGGACAATTAATTATTACAATTTCTTACCAAGAATTTACTATATTTATTCCTTACAACAAGTATTTATTTGCGTCTTGAGAATACATCATGAAAATATGTTGTAGCTTTACAAATGTTTTTAACAATTTCATGATGTTTATTAACTTTAAAACAAAAAGTTAAGAATAATCTATCATCTCTTAAATTGAAATATATTCGCTCTCATCTTTCACATCTATTATCTACAATTTTCTTTAATACAACGTTTTTGTGTAAATTGTACGCGTAGTTAAAGTTTTTCTTGAATTCATGAGATATTTTGCGTGGTATCTCATGCCACTTTCACTAGTGATTTGTAAATGAGATTGTTATTTGCAAATCGTGTTTGTCTATTCGCAGCTCTAAAGGAAGTCAAATTTATTATTCACAGATATTTTTGTTATCCATAGATTAGTAGTTAAGAAAAAAAATAACTTTGATCATCCTCTTTGCCTTCCTCACCACTGTGAGAGTAACCCTAGCTATCTAAATCTTCTCAAACAAACCCTAGCTATCTAAATCTTTTCAAACAAACAGAAATCACATGAACAACGAAGAAATTTTCTTCCTCGGCTCGGTCTCTATCCGTGCATTCATTTTATAAATCGCGATATGTGCAAACATTGAAGTGCTTAGAAGGTATAGTCAGAGATGTTCTTTCGTTGTCGGGCCCTGCTCAAGAGAATGAAGACATCAACTGCTTAAGTTTAAAATTGGTCTGCAGATAATAATTTGTAAACTCAAATAAAGTGAAAAAAAATTGATCTGCGTATAGACAAATACAGTTTGCGAATAACAACCGCCTTGATAAATTGGGTAGAATCTTTAAAATTGAATAGAAATCTTGCAATTCTCATAAGCTTTTGTATATTTATTCTCTTACATTACATTATTGATTTTGTAGCTAGAATGACATCCAACAATTCAACTAATCAAATAAAATTTGTAGGTTTTTTTTACTCCTGTATTTAATTTTTCTTCTAAAGTCTTCATACTTTGAAGTAACATTAAATTACAAGAATATTCCACCAATAAATAAAGTATTCAATAATAATAATAATATTTGAAAGAGGAAAGAAAACAACAACTACTACTATAAAACGAGCCCAACATTCTTGCCTGAATTGTCCGAAGGGCAAAATCGTCATATCAACAAAAATGACGATTCGTGTGTTTCAGATCGTGCTATTTGGTTCGCCCGTCCGGTTGTTATGGTGGTTACAACGACGCAATTTCCAAGTCACTCCTGTTAAAAACTATAAAAGGAGCTCAGAGCTCTCATTTGAAGACACCTTGCATATTCAGCGTCCGAGAGAGCTCCTTCGAAGATCATTTAGAGTTTTTCTTCGGCGTTCGAAAAATTCTTCGAGGATCTCTTTCAACCTTCGAAGATCTCCTTCGGTCTCTGAAGATCTCATTCGGCCTTTGAAGATCTCTTTCGAAGGCCACTTGAAGATCTCCTTCCCTTTTGGAGATTCTCACTTTCTCATCCTTCTCTGCAGTCTGCACCCCCAGCAATGAGCGGTGCCCTGTCACCTTCGTGTATTTTACTACTTGTAATCCTCACTGATATAGTGCAATTTGGTCGGCGCCGATCCGGGCTCATTGTTTTTCACCATTTTCAGAGGGTTTTCACATTAAAAATCTTCTTGCCAGCTGTTGGTCTCTACTTTAACTGTTTGCGCGCTCGGCTCACTCTCGAGCTGAGACAGTTCAATTCGAGCGGTTTGTAAGAGCGTCGAGCGGCCCGCGATAACACTCTTTGTGGTGCAGTGATGGCTGGTCATCTGATCCCGATCGTCCAATCTGATGCCCAATTTAATTTTGATCGGCCTGTGAAGTTAGTTCCAGAGCCTTCCACCCCTTAACAACTAATTGCAATCGTGAGCGAGCGGCAAGAGCGTTGCTGCACCGAGATGTCACGACTAAGGTACTATCGTTGTCCGCAGAGAGAGTCCCCGTGCAGTATCGCTAGTATGTTTATATATATATATATATATATATATATATATATATATAGGTGGATTGAGAGATGACAAGTCAAAACACAAGTACTATTAGAAGTACGTACTCTAGTCAGTATGTCTCCCTCAGTTTTCAAGACTAATGATATTTTATGGTGATTGTTATCCGCACTACAGTTTTGGATATCTGCACTTTTTTGGTACGAGTTATTACGAGCCTTTTGGAAATACGTCTTGTACATGCATTTTTAGGAAAAGTGATCAACACAAAAGTTTGTAGATCTCATCGAGATCTACAACTTTCGTGTTAAACACTTTTCCTAAAAATGCACGCACAAGACGTATTGCCGCCCTGATTGAAATATGTGCGTAATTATAACGAATTTTTGGAAATACGCCTTGTACATGCATTTTTAGGAAAAATGTTCAACACAAAAGTTGTAGTTCTCGTCGAGATCTACAACTTTCGTGTTGAACATTTTCCTAAAAATACTTGTACAAGGCATATTTTCAAAAGGCGCGTAATAACTTATACAAAAAAAGTGCGGATATCCAAAACTGCAGTGCGGATAACAATCACCTATTTTATATAAGCACGTGCGAAGAGCAAATAACCGCTAACCTGAGCTGACCGAACGTGCGCTTCATTTTCAATCTGAATTATTGGAACCTTTAGATCATAAAAAAATATATTTCAAAATCCATTTTAAGTGAGAGGTTGACAACTTGGCATCACCTCTGGCAGCACCAGACTCTTAAATGAGAATCGTGCGGATGAAATCATATCCATCCGATCTGTTATCGGTCCGCCAATATCCGGGCGGATATTAATTTTAAAACATCTTTTATGGATAATTAGCATCTTAAAATATTTGTAACAAAATTCAAATTATTTTTTTTATAAATTGTTTTTAAAAAAATAATTATATCCAATTTTAGTTAAGGAGCCCGTACCTTCCACATAAATTTTTGTGAGAACGCAATCCCTTTATTTATTTTTATTTATTTATTATTATTTATTTTATTTTTAATATTTTAGGTGGGCCATGGCGGCCACCGCCAATATTCCCACGATTCCATTTGTAGCGCCTCTTCGAAAAAGTTGCACCACCGGCCTAAAAGATAACTTATATTTTCTCGTCACAAATTAAATATATATATATATATAATATATATTAAACTCCATAATAATGATTGAAGCAGAAACCAAGGGTGCTGATTGGTTATTCTCTGGCCTACCAAGATGACTGATCTTGAACTCAAATGTCATGGCTTATGAGTCAGTCGGCGCGGTTCAGGCCGGTCCAGCTGGTTCGGCGTTTGAAGAGCGAATAAATTCGTCCGATGAATGATTATTCTCTATACCCCCTTGTCATTATGCCTCTGTTTGGGACGGGTATACCCTATATGGAATTAGAGATGTCAGAAAAAACACTGGTACGAAAAATAGTGGAAGGAGAAGGAAGATGTGGACTCACCAGGAGAGAGTCATGGAAATGCAGAAAGAAAGTTTTTGGCACAAGAATTTCTCCGACTGCCAAAAAATCAAATAGCTCTAAAATAACGGTGGCATGAGAATACAATTTTTTCGCCGACATTAACGTCCCAAACTAAGAATATGGCTCAGTTTGGGGGAGGCGGTGGTGCTGGAAAAAGCAGTGGTGAGAAACTAGTGATGCATTACATTGTCCAAAAAGCTGTTGTGAAAAAACGGTAGATTATTTAAAAAATCTCAATTTGAGTGCTTTTCAACAAATTATTTTATGTTTTTTATTTGGAAGAACAAATTTTAGCAAGAGTTGTTTACCTTTTTTTATAATAAAATAGTATTTTTATGCTAATCTTTTATCGCATAGGTAAGTAAATACTATATAAATCATAAATAAACAAGGCCAGCGGCGAAAAACAAAGATAGCAAATGAATGAAATGTCGCGAATGTGAGAAAAAAATATTTGCAGCGGCGAGAAGGGAGAAGAACAGATCACGAATGATCGGCGCGTAGCTTTTGTAAACCCTCGAATAAAAGTGGAAAAACTAAAAGCAGAGAAAATATTTTTTATAAAGCCTTGTTGGACCGGTAGCTCAAAAAGCCCTCAAAACACTTTTCTTGAAAAAGCACTTTTAATAAATCTCATAATCCAAACAATCTAAAAAGAGCAGCGACGAAATGACTTGAGCATATATATATATATATATATAATCACTTTCTAAGCCTTAACTTCCCTTTTACTTTCTCAATATTTTTCTCTCAATATTCTCTTGAATTTTTGAAAAACAATTTCTCCTTTCTAGTATCGATAATCATACAAATGTCGGCATAAAAATATTTAGGTTAAAGTCGAACCATATAATGTTGACCCTATGTTTAGGGTCAACTAAAATATCCAAATTTATAAATACTATTTGTTGTGATTTTCTAATTAATTGGGTATAAATTAGATCATCATTCCATTTTATATTTTGCGACCGCTATTTCAATATTCAACTTAACTTGTGAGTTGAAATGGACTTATTTCCGCTAGAAATGTCCTATTAAATTAAGGAAATTGTTAACCGCACATCAAAGTTGGGTATTTGAACATTATTGTTAATCACAAAACTTTTTTTTTTTTTGAAAATTTAATCCGCAGAAAAAACTATAAACCACAAACCAAATGTGTTGAGGACAAAGCGTAAAAAAAAACATCTGAGGCTCTCAATTACACACTCTTATTTTTGCTTTGTATCGTACGTGGGAGGACGGGAAAATGTAATAAAATCACTGTTTTATTAACCCTACCGCACCCTTTGACGATTTTCGATCCATTTTTACTCTAGCAATGCCCACCTAAGACCGAAAATAATATGTTGTATGACTACTTTGACAAGTTAAAACCTCAAAGATTATTTTTACATTAAATCAAAATCTCGTGTAATAAAATCATTTTCACCGCCCTGAATGATAAGTTGGACTATTTTGTCTCAAATTAAAAAATCGAGGACAATTTTGACATTGAGTCTAAGGCTTCATTTGGCGTGGTGTTTGGAGAACGCGTTTGGGACAAACGCAGCTGCACGACAGATAACCAAACGCCCAACGATGACGTTTGGAAGCCTAAGCCTTGAGAATCAAAGTGATATTTAACCTTAAAAGTTAGAATAAACTTAAAAAAAATACTCTCTTAGCTGTAGAAATTTAACAGGCCGATGAGCTTTTAATTGCATTGGGCTTCTATTTAATGGGCTTTTAAATAAGGTGATTGTTATCCGCACTATAGTTTTGGCTATTCGCACTCTTTTTGTATGAGTTATTACGTGTCTTTTGGAAATACGTCTTGTACATGCATTTGTAGAAAAAGTGTTCAGCGCGATGAGATCTGCAACTTTCGTGTTGAACACTTTTCCTAAAAATGCACGCACAAGACGTATTGCCGCCCTGATTGAAACATGTGCATAACTATAGCAATTTTTTTGGAAATACGCCTTGTGCGTGAATTTTTTAGGAAAAGTGTTTAACACGAAAGTTGTAGATCTCGTCGATATCTACAACTTTCCTGTTGAATACTTTTCTTAAAAATGCACGCACAAGACGTATTGCCGCCCTGATTGAAACATGTGCATAACTATAACAATTTTTTTGGAAATAGGCCTTGTAGATCTATTTTTAGAAAAAATGTTCAACACGAAAGTTGTAGATCTCGATCTCATCGAGATCTACAACTTTTGTGTTGAATACCTTTCCTAAAAATGCACGCACAAGACGTATTTCCAAAAACGTGTAATAACTCATACAAAAAATGTGCGGATAGCCAAAACTGTAGTGCGAATAACAGTCGCCTTAAATAATTAATTCTGCTGGGCATTTTCTTTATATAAATATTATTTTTCGGGTCAATTGGTTGGGGATGATTTTGGCGAACCACCCTTCCTAATACCCAACAGATTGCTTTTGCTCTGTTCTGATTGGTTTGATGACTAACTTATTTATTAATTATTTTTAATAAATCATTTATATCTTCAAGTCTTCCTAAATTGACTTTAAATTAAAATATTAAGAAATCCATCGACGGCAGTCTAAGAATTTCCCTATCCGTTCGTTTCGCGGGTTTTTAGAGGAAGAAATTGGTTTTGGTTATATCAAAATCAATATGTGTGTTCGTTTCGTGTGTTTAGAGGAAGGAATTGATCCGATCGGTTTTGGGAGGATGGTTTTGGACCAAAACCACTTATGTTGTTCGTTTGAACCTTTTTATGGACGGGATTGGCTTTTGCCTAAAACTCATAGGTTTTGGAACTTTAGAAATCTACCTATCCCAAAAACCGACCAAATTTGGTAGGTTTTCCTGCATGTCCGATCATCTTACCCGCAAAACCATGTGTGCAAATAAAGAAAAAATGATTGACCAAAACTTCCTGCAAAACCATGGGTGCAAACGAACAAAAAAATTATTTTTCATTTGGTAAAATTTATTTTTCAAAATTTATTTTTCAAAATCTTCCTGCAAAAACCATGGGCACAAACGAACAAAAAATTTGATTTTTAACCAAAACCAAAATCAACAAAATTTTGGTTTTTGATTAAAACAAAACCCTCCGTGTAAAACCCGCGAAACGAACACAGCCTAAAATGCCCTTACCCTAAAACCCTAAAGCTCAAATGCATCAACAGAGCTGTCACGGTTCCGGTTCTACTAAAACGGTTCTTGAAATTAGAACCAAAATTGTATTTAGTTTGACCGGTTCTGGTTCCGGTTCTAGTATAATTTTTGGAACCATCGTGTTAACGGTTCCGGTTCCGGTTCAACAAGAACCAAAACCAAACCGGTCACTAACGGTTCGGTCCGGTTCTATGCGGTTCCGTCCGGTTCCATCTAGAACCAAAACCAAACTCGGCGGAATGAATGGGGAAGGTCAAAAATAAAAAAAACCGGAGGAGGAAAGTATACCCGTTTGTTTTTTTGCAAGAGAACTTCGAAGTCTGAGGCATGGGCGTAAGAATTTCGTGTTACACTAAGGGGGAGTACTTTTTGTATAATTAATATATAGTAAGTCGGGCTAAAAGTTAAAAATTAAAACCGCAAAACCACAAAATTACATCAGACCGTGCCGATTTTAAAAATTCAAAGATCGCGATCATTTAATGCTGATGCAATGTTCGTGTTGCTGAAGATCACGACTCAACATTGGGTAAAGAACTTTGAATTGTTGATCTTTAAATCATATTTTATAATTAAAATTTTGTTTAAAGAATATATTAGTTAATTCAATTTGACTAATTTATCAGTTACAAATAAATTTGTCTTTCATGATTACTATTAAATAGTAGTTGCATATTCTTTATATTTTTAAAACAAAATATTTCAGAAAAATATGTGAGTAAAATTGAAAATATATTATATGACTGTATGAAAATCGGAAGTACACCGCAAAAACAATTTTCAAATCGCACCAATGTCAAACCACACTGCATGGATTTGGTGTGGTGCGATTTTGTTCAGTTCAAAATCGACTCATTTTGTTGCGAATGCGATTTGGATTTAAACTGCATCAGTTTCACATATAATAGTAAGTATACATATTATAGATATATTATAAAAAATAACAATATTATAATAATATTAATTATAATAATAATAAACGTGTTGCAGTTCGGTTCTGTTTCGGTCCAATTCGGATCGGTTATAAAAATCTTGAAACCGCTTGAAACTTACATATTGCGGTTCCGGTTCCGGTCCGGGTAATAAAATGAAAGAATCACACCCGGACCATTGTTGTTCACGGTTCCAAAATTCAAACCGTAACCCAAATAATTCGCGAACGGTTCGGTCCGGTTCTTTGCGGTTCCGGTTCGATTTACGGTTTTCGGTTTTAAGTGACAGCTTTAGCATCAACTATGCTTGGGCTTTGTTGGCGCGGCAGAGGCGACGACATCTAATTCGTGAATATCGAATCATGGCTGTTACCAGCAACTCGCGATCCTGGTCCTCACAAATCTACAAATCTATCGACTGTGCGGGTGCGTGTTCAGTCAAACACCCAAATATTTGGACATCTAAATAACCGAGCAAACACCAACCCTTGGGGGTTAAGGTTTATTCTAAACAACAACGAAAATATAGCGGAAATTTCAAAAATAACACGCGTATGAAAATCAATTTAATTGAAATTTAGTTATATTTTTAATTTATTTTTGAATATATGTGTACATATACTTTTAATTTTAACTAATTACGTTAGCCATTATTTAAATTAGAATATCTTATTTATAAATGTGAAACTATTTTGAAAATTGAGGACAATTTGTGTGTGGATTCCTCTAATGAAAGCCAAATGCCAAGAACATAATTCAAGAGCTTGCGATGAAGTTTTTTGAACTTCAAAGTGAAGCGAGCTTTTCATATGAGTTTTAATGAGATATGCGAACTCGTGCGATTCAATTTTGTATGAATTGAGTTGAATCAAAGCGAAAAATACTCTAGATATTGTGTTTTTGGTTATTAAACCTGAAGTGCAAATTGTACAACCCATATTCTCCGAGGGTAGGACTCACTCAGAGCCACGTAGCGCAGAAGTCAAGGTCAAAAGATCAACACAGAAGTCAACAGTTCAAGACACCAAGACAGCTCAGTCAGCAGGAGCAGAAGAAGACCTATGCGAGTAGAGGTGCGCTCGTGCGAGTAGCCTGGATACCCGCCAAAAGGTGGGCGACCATATGTGATACTCGCTCATTTGCCCGGGGAGATCGCCTCAATGTCGCTAGTCGCCGGGCAGGGGCTGGGCTATAAAAACCCCCTCACCCCTTGGTTTTCCTATAAATAGGACCCCATAGGTACTTGGATTGACACCTGAACTTGAGATTTTGGAACTCCCCTCGTTCAAATTCTCGGACCCGTCGACCTTAGCCGCCTACTCCCGGTACTAGCCAAGTCGGTGCCTTCCTCGTACACTGCTCGACCATTTTTTGGTTGTGGAGGGGAAGTCTCTTTTGAGCTTCTGGGTACGTGGTGGGACCTCCCTGCCGCAGCACCTGGGGTCCTGTTGTTCTTTTTCCGAGCCCTCATCATCGTTGCCAGTCAGACCTTCTCGTCGGACTGCTGGGCGAGTAGCCTCCGACTGCATTGATCCGAATTTTGGAGTCGAGATTTTCCTGGCTTCAACACTTTGGTGCGGTGAGCGTGGATCGTAGCTAAATGAAGAAAGTTTGGTAGAAAGATGAGATGGTTGTAGTTGGCGACCATACTGAGGTGGTGGGGAACTCGGCCGGTGGAGGCGAGTTTGTAACGTTGGCAGTCTTCGAGGAATTCGCGCAGCGAATAGAAGGATCCATGCGAGCAGCTCTTCAACCTCGCATGAAGGAACGACGACCTCGCCTCATCATCCGATCTTGATCGAAGAAGGTGCTCACCCTCAGCGAGCAGGGAAGGAGCATGAAGAGGAGCTGGAGCGACCAAGGAGGTCGCAGTTCTACCCGCCGATCTCGCAAGGAGCAGGATGAACCCGATTCCGCGAGCAGGAGGAGCAGGCGAGGTACTACGGTACTCGCCAGGTTAGCGAGTATGGGGGCGATACTCGCCAAGATGAAGGTCGTCGCCAGATTGGGGGGAGGAGCCCATTCTGTGAGGAGATCATTGTTGCGCCAGTGCCGAAGGGGTTCAGAGATCCCGCGATGAATTACTACTCGGGGAGGGATGACCCTATCTGACACATCCAGTGGTTCGAGGATGTAGCCTCCATCTGAACCATGTCCGACACCTTCAAGTGTAGGCTGTTCGCAATCTCCTTCCGAGGGAAGGCAAGGGACTGGTTCCACCAGTTGCCTGCAGGTTCCATCTACTACTTCGAGGACTTGTGTCGGGGGCTGACCATGCGGTTCGCCATGGCCAAGAAGCTGAAGAAAGAAGCCACAACCCTTTTCCATTTAGTGCAGGGGCCAAAGGAAACGTTGGGGGAACTATATCGATCGCTTCCAGGAGGAGGGTGTTGGACATCCAGGAGGTGGATGGTCGCACCTTGCAGCTGGCCCTGACTTTCGGCCTTCGTGAAGGCCTCTTCAAGTTGGAACTCGGTAAGATCCCTCCCTATTCCTACGACAATCTCATCGAAAGGGCCAACCAGTTCGTCCAGGGTGAGACTTCCAACAACGGCTTCCTAGCCAGGCTCACCCGAGTGACCAAAGAAGATGAGGAGGAAGAAGAGAAGGCCCCCGAGAGGAGGAAAAAAGAAGAGCCAAGGAGGGCAGAGAAGCGGAAGCCAGAAGGAAGGGGCAGGGAAGAGAGGAGGGAGAAGAGAGCCCAGGAGGGAGGAGCCAAAAAGAAACGATGAGAGGAGGCTCATCGTAGCCCCAGAGCGTCGGGAGGAGGAGAGGCACTACCAAGTCCCCGTTGACCGGCCACCTTGGAAGCCGGCCAGAGGACCTCAGTGTCAGGAACGGGGAAGGAGATCCCCGGAGAGAAGACGCTTCGACAGACCGGAGGGGCGTCAGGAAAGGAGAAGAGAAGAAGCGATAGCGGTTGCCCGGCGCGGCAACCGGCAAGGCCGGAAGAACCGGAAGCAGAGGAGGCCACAAGTAGAGGAGGTTCCCCTCTATTGTGACCTCCATCAGGTGGAGGGGCACGACACGATGGCTTGCCCGGACTTTTGGGAAGCCAGGAGAAGGTCGGCAGCAGGATAAGTAGGAGGGGAGCAGCGGAGGAATGAAGCCCCTGTTGAGCCGCCGACAGTTCAAGCTGTCGGCCGAAGGAGGAACGAAGTCGGTGTGATCCACGAGGGAGCAGGGGTGGGAGATTCCCGCAAGGGGAGTCTCCATCAGATCTATCGAAGGAGCGTCGCTTCGACCTCGCAGGCACCGTCCCCGTTGGAGGAGATCACCTTCTCAGAGGAGGACATGCTGGGGAATGAGAACCCCTTCCATGATGCCCTCGTGATTCAAGCTGCCATGGAGGACTTCACCGTTGATCGAATTCTGATCGATAACGGTAGTTCCGTAAACGTCGTCTTCAAGGAGACGTTCGACGGACTGGGCGTCGAGGAGCAGCAAGAGTCCGGGCGCCGGATGGTCCCCTCTTTGGCTTCTTTGGAGAGAAGAAAGAGGTGGAAGGAGGAGTAAATCTCCTTGTAACTCTCGGTGGCACCCCTCTCCAGTGTCGTTTCGTCATCGTTGACGCCCCGAGTTGCTACAAGGCCATCTTCGGGAGGCCACTTCTCAACACCTTCAAAGCCATTCCATCCTCCTACCATCAATGCCTCAAGTATTGTCAAGGGGACGTCCAGGTGAGGATCAGGAGCGATCCAAGAGCCGCCCGCGAGTGCTACCTTAGCTCGGTCAGCACCATCAGCTGGATGGCTGACGCGGAGGAGTTCGAAAGGGCGACAGAAGGCACGACTCGGCTGGAGGCGTCCGAGGAGGTAGAAGAAATCGAGGTACTCTCCGCGGCAGGAGTACCTGGGTTGCTGAAGATCGGAGGATCGCTGAAGGTCAGCGAGAAGATGGAGATGACAACGTGCCTGCAGGAGAACGTCGACATCTTTGCCTGGAGTGCTGTTGAGATGCCCGGGATCGGCCCAGAGGTTGCTTGTCACCACCTCAATCTCGACCCCGCGGCGAAGCCCGTCCGCCAAAAGAAGAGGTCAAGTGCTACCATGTTGGCCGGACCTATCCGTGAAGAGGTGAAGAAGCTGCTAGATGCGGGTTTTGTGTCAGAGATCCAGTACCCAGGTTGGGTCTCAAATGTTGTAATCTTCAAAAAAGTTGGGGGTAGTTGGAGGGTGTGTGTAGATTTCTCTTTGATGAATAAAAGTTGCCTGAAGGATTATTATCCTTTGCCTCGAATCGATGCGCTGGTTGATTCAGCTATCAGTTTTTCTGTAATGAGCTTCCTTGATGCGTTTTTAGGATATCATCATATTCGGATGTATCCTCCTGATTGCCGCAATGTTTCCTTCATCACAGGTGATGGATGCTACAACTACAAGATGATACCTTTTGGGCTAAAGAATGCAGGAGCAACCTACCAGCGGATGATGGACCACGTGTTCAAAGAGCAAAAGGGGAGGAACCTGGAGGTATACGTGGATGACCTCTTGATTAAGAGCAAGAGCGTTGGAGAGCATGCGGCTGATCTGGTGGAGACCTTCGAAATGATAAGGAAGTTCAGAATGAGGCTCAATCCGGCAAAGTGCATGTTCAGGGCTGGAAGAGGGAAGTTTCTGGGACATCTCATCACCTCAGAGGGAGTGAAGCCAAACCCTGACAAGGTTAAGACAATCCTGGAGATGGCCTCGCCGAAGACCATGAAAGAAGTCCAAAGGCTGACAGGAAGGTTGGCGGGTCTTAGCCGCTTTCTGTCAAAGGCAGGGGAGAGGTGCTCTCCGTTTTTCAAGTCGCTCCGGAAAAGCGAGAGCTTCGTTTGGTCCGACGACTGAGAGAAGGCGTTCGGCAAGCTGAAGGAGCAGTTGACCCAGACACCCCTCCTTCAGAGCCCGAAGGAAGGCGAAGACCTACTCATCTACTTGGGAGTAGGAGTGGAAGCAGTAAGCTCGGTGCTGGTCCGGGAAGAAGGAAAGAAGCAGCTTCATGTTTATTATGTTATCCAGGTACTCAAGAAGGCGGAGTTGAAGTATCCAATCTTGGAGAAGCTTGCCTTCGCCTTGGTGGTGTCGGCATGAAAGCTCCGACCTTATTTTCAAGCTCACTCCATCCGGGTCGCGACTGACCATCCTCTCCGAAATATCTTAGAAGGGGTGGAGCATTCAGGAAGGCTGTTGAAATGGTCGGTAGAACTCAGTGAGTTCGACATTTCCTTCTCGCCCCAAGTGTCGATCAAAGCACAGGCCGTGACAGACTTCTTAGCCGACTTCTCAGTAGAGGCGGAGCCAGGAGAGGAGGAAACTACTCTCATCCCTTGGAAGATGTTCGTGGACGGAGCTTCAGGCAAGAGCTATGTGGGAGTGGGCATCGTTCTTGTCAGCCCACAGGGAACTAGGATCGAGTAGGCCGTCGAGATCCTCTTCCCAATCATGAATAACCAGGCAGAGTACGAGGCCATAATAGCGGGCTTGCATCTCGCAAAGGAGCTGGGCATCCAAGACATCAGGGCCTTCACTGATTCAATGGTACCCACGTCACAGATTCAGGGAGAGTTCGAAGTACGCGACACCATTCTGCAAAGGTATCTTGTCAAGGTAAAAGGATTGATTGGAGGCTTTCAATCCTTCTTCGTTGAGCATGTACCGAGAGAGGAGAACTCGATAGCGGATCGTCTGGCCAAGTATGGGCCAAGGGCTGGAGGGATCGTCACTAAATTATTCCGATCGTCCATCGAGGAAGGAGAGATGATGGAGATCGAGCAGCGCCCCTCGTGGATGGATCCATTCGTAGCGTTTCTATCTACGGGCAGCTCCCCGCTGAGGATGAGGATCAAAGAAAGTTTCGATACAAGGCAGCGTACTATTTGTTGCAGAATTGGGAGTTATATCTCAAGACCATCTCGGGCCCTCTAGCTAGATGTGTCTCTGAAGACGAAGTAACTCGAGTGTTGGAAGAAATCCACTCAGGAGAGTGCGGAAGCCATTCTGGGACTCGCACTTTAGAGCAAAAGATCTTGAGGCATGGCTACTTCTGGCCCACTATCCGCAAGGATGCAGAGGTCTTCTCGAAGAAATGTCAAAAGTGTCAGTTGTTTACCCCCCTTCAGTTGCAGCCACCCCAGCAACTTTGCCCGATTACCGCCCCGTGGCCGTTCGCTATCTGGGGAATGGATTTGATAGGTCCCTTTCCCTCGGCTAGTGGCCAGAGGAAGTTCGTTCTCGTCATGATCGACTACTTATCCAAGTGGATCGAGGTCAAAGCTCTGGCCAAGACCACCTCTCAAATCGTGAAGAATTTCATCTGGGGAGAGATCGTCTGCAGATTCGGAATCCCTCTCGCCATCGTCACCGACAACGGTCCTCAATTTGCCAGCTTGGAGCTGGAAGATTTTTGCAGGCAACTCGGAACTGATCTTCAGTTTGCGTCAGTACATCATCCAAGGAGCAACAGACAAGTGGAAGCCGTCAACAAGCTGATCATCAACCTGTTGAAAAAGAAAGTCGATAACCTAAGAGGTAATTGGGCAGAACAGATCCCCTCGGTGTTGTGGGCTTTGAGAACAACTCCTAGCTCAGCCACGGGAGAAACCCCGTTCAAACTCTCTCATGGGTCCGAAGCTCTCATTCCAGTAGAGTTTGAGGTCTAAAGTCCGAGGATGATCGCAGCTGAAGACGGAGACGAAGAATGTCGTTTGGAGAATGAGGAAGCTCAGAAGCTCTCCCTCGACTACATTGAAGAACTTCGGGACTTAGCCTCAGCCCGACAAGAGGAAATCAAGCGTCGAATGGCGAAGCATTTCGACAAACATGTTCGCCTCAAACACTTCCAAGCGGGTGATCTAGTCCTGAAGAAGGTGGACGCGGCAGGAAGATCGGCAACCGTTGGAAAGCTCAACCCAAATTGGGAGGGACCTTTCATCATCCATGAACCACTTGCAACCGGAGGATATTGCCTGCAAAATCACGAAGGGGAGCTATTGGGAAATACCTGGAGCGGCGATGACCTGAAAAGGTTTTATCCCGGAGCAGGAACGTGTACATCCCTCTCATGTAAATTAATTATTTATTAATCAATTCCTCACCTCCCTGAAAAGGGAATGGCGAGAGATTCTTGCTCCTATCACAACAACAATTATTAAAGGAAAGATGGAAAGCAGGTACAACCGACCTCCGCGTCGGGTTGGGAAACAGACCTCCGACTTGATTCTCGTAAGATCCAGAACGGATGATGGGTCCGTGCCTCGGTAGTGCGTTCCCCTAAGACCAAGCCTCTGCATTGACGGTCGAGATCAGCTCCCCCCTTGCATGTTGGCCGCGATTCCCTCCGACCGCATCTCTCATCTGACTAGAGGGATTATCAGAAAGAAGTCATGACGCCGACCTCCTAGCTCGACGGTAGGATGATCAACTTAACCTCTTAAGGGACCCTTGAATAAAGGCGTCGCAAATTCTCAAAGAGTAAAAGGCTCGCAGCATAACATTTTGTTTCTTAAATGACTCTGCCCAATCATTCGAGTTGGTGTGTTTAATCCCCTCTGATTTTTCAGTATATCAGGAGAAAGTTCGTTGAAACAGCATCAACATCACAGTAGGATGGAGACCTCGGGATGATGTTCTTTGGACCTCCCCGACTGTCAGTCCCTACTTGTCGATCTCTTCAACAGCATCAACATCACAGTAGGATGGAGACCTCGTGATGATGTGTCTTTGTTTGGACCTCCCCAACTGTCAGTCCCTACTTGTCGACCTCTTCACCAGCATCACCGTTATGGTAGGATGGAAATCTCGGGATGTTGTGTCCCCTAGGACCATCCCAATGGTTGTCCTCTACTCCTCTCATCATAAAGTCCATTTTACTACAAGCATCCTGACAGTCTTTCATCAGGTACAAAATAAAGCTTTAGGAGTATTTGTCCCCCAGGACCTTCTCCGAAGACCATCCACAGATTGGCTCAACAAAGTTTTCCTTGAAGATGGCGAGTATGCGTATGTGACTATACATGCGAGTATGCAGGTGTGAGCAAGGTATGAAATGTGAGTATGCAAGTGCGAGTAAGGTATGATCGTCGACCGCAACACTCAATCTCGCCCGTGCCTAGGAGCCTAATGAGCACTCAATCCCGTCGCAAGCCTAGAAGACTACTCGGCACGTAAACAAGAAAACAAGAAGAACAAAAGTCAGGCGAGCACAAAAATTGTATTTCATCAACTTTTGATAATTACATCTTCAAAAATTATGTACAGCTATCAACAAAAGATCGGTGACTACGCATCATCATCGTCATCGTCCTCGCCATCTACATCGACATCTTCGCCATCATCACCCTTGCACTCAGAAGCATCATCTTCGAAATCGGTGGATGAGGATGAAAGGTCTCGCATAGGAGAGTTGTGTTGGAGCATGCGTTCCGCACTCGTCCGGTTTGAGAATAACAAATCCCGAATGTATTTGATCCTATTTTTGATTAATGGTGTGCAGATAACAGGTGCAAGAATAACATGATTTCAATTGAAGCAAAATGACATTTTCCAGAAATTTGAGCTATCGGATTTCCAACAGTGCTATCGGATTTCCGACAGCGCGTTTATTTGATCTCTGCGCAGCGGTTAGGATCTATCAGATTTCCGATATCGCTATCGGATGGCGATAGCCCACGATCTTCCGATAACGCCAGGACGTGCAGCAGTTACCACACAGCGGTTAGGATCTATCGGATTTCCGATATCGCTATCGGATGGCGACAGCCCACGATCTTCCTATAACGACAGGACGTACAGCAGTTACCTTGGCTATCGGATATCCGACAGTGCTATCGAATATCCGACAGCCCACGTCTCAACCACGATCTCAACACGACGCAGAAACTTCGTTTTAGTGGAACACGTGGCAGCCTCTGGAGATATCGGATTTCGGCGACAGCGGCTATCGGACGGCGACAGCTCCTTTTTGTTAAAAGGGCTCAAAACTTCGTGGAATTGAGTTCTTCAGATTTCTAAGCCTCCTTCCTGAGTGTTATCGTCCAGAGAGCTCCAGAGAACGAAAATCTCCATCCTTGAAGAAGAAAAGAGAGAGCGAAGCCGAAGATTGTACACGCATTCCAAGGAGACTGTCTCAAGGGATCTTCGTTGTTTTGGTCCAGAAATTCTAAAGGGGGTTTTTCATATTGTATTTACATTCATTCAATTTTCATTTTGTAATCGTTGGAGAAATCGTCGTCTTGCGTGCGGCGTCTAAGTCCTTGCGTGGCTTAGGGAAAATCACTTCCTTGTGCGGAGCGTCCAAGTCCTTGCGTGGCTTGGTGGAAAATCGTGGCCTTGTGTGCTACGTCTAGATCTTGGAAGATCTAGAGGATAGGCTTGGTCTTGGTCTTGGGAGAGACAAGTGATAGCCTTCCGATCCTTGGGAGAAGGATTGGTAAACCAAAATTGTAGAATATTTTTTTTTTACATAATTGTGCCTTGATCTTAAGCATTGTTAAGATCATTTTTTATTGTATGCAAATTTCATGATTAATATAATTATGTCTTTTTCTTTAATTATATATTTGGTGGCATAATCTTTATCTTAGAAATTTGTTTTTTGAATTATTTAAAAATCACATTCTTTGGAAATTGTTTAGAAGTAATTTTTAGAAAAGTAAAACTTGTTCAAAAAATTCTTAAGGAAAAATTATATTTCAAACACACCCTTATTCACCCCCCCCCCCCCCCTCTAAGGGCGTCATACGATCCAACAAGTGGTATCAGAGCGAGGTTACTCCAAAACGGTCTTACCACCGGGGAGTAATGACGCACAACGATCACGCGTTCGTTGAGGGGCAAGGAATTAGTAGGCCGCCAATTTTTATGGCACAGACTATAATTATTGGAAAACACGTATGCGTTGTTTTCTAATTGCGCTAGATATAGAAGTCTGGAATAGTAGAATCTAGTTACACTTCTCCAACATTTGTTGTAGGAGATGTAACCATGGATAAGCCAAAGACAAGTGGGATGACAACGATAAATTAAAATGTAAGAACAATGCAAAAGCCATGAATGCTTTATTTTGCGCACTAGATCGCACTGAATTTAATAGAGTTTGTGCTTGTAATACTGCATTTGAAATTTGGAATTTATTAGAAATCACTCATGAAGGTACTTCGCATGTAAAGGATTCAAAGCTATTTCAACTGGAATCTGAATTTGAAAGGTTCAAAATGGAGGTAGATGAAGAGATTGATACGATGTACACACGATTCACAAAAATTGTGAACGACTCAAAGGTGCTAGGAAAGGTGTTCTCAAATGGAGTTTTAGTAAGGAAAATCTTAAGATCACTTCCCCGAAGTTCAATCCTAAAGTGACTGCAATTTCCGAGTCACATGATCTTAAGACCTTACAATTGGAGAGCCTCATTGGGAACTTGAAAACTCATGAAGTTGAATTGAAAATTCAACAACAAGAGTATATGGAGCCAAGGAAGAAGGGATTGACTCTAAGATCTAAGAAGGAAGAAACTAGTGATTCTGAGGAGGATGAAGAAGATGAGGAAAGTTTATTTATTAAAAAATTTAGAAAATTTATGAAAAATCCGGAGAGGAGGAATACGTTTAAGAAGTATTTTAAGAAGGAGACTTTTAGGAAGAAAAAGGGAAAGGAAGGCGATGAGGAGGAAGAGAGACCGCCACCGGAGTGCTATCACTGCAAGAAGTTAGGACACATTCGAAGCAAGTGTCCAAAGTACTTGAAAGAACTTAAAGAAAAGAAGCACAAAGGGCCGAAGAAGGTGTTGAAGGCGGAAACATGAGATGATACTACTTCTGAGGATGCAAGCAGTTCAGACTCAAGTAAAGAAGAGGAGACCAACATGTGCTTAATGGGAAAGAGCGTCATATCTGATGACGAATGCAGTGTCCAAAGCGACACTGAGGTAACTCCTCCAACCTATGATGAATTATTTTCTGAATTTTTAAAGACTTGCAAATTTTTTGAAAAAAATTTAAAAGAAATGATCTTCTTAATCTGAAAATGAAATTTTACTTAAAGAAAACAAAAATTGTTAAATGAAATAAGACTATTGGAAAAAGAGATATTTCTTGCCAAGAGTGTGATCACTTTTTGGGAAGAATTAAAGAACTTGAAGAATCTCTTTCCAATCTCATTCTACAATAAAAGTTCTTACTAAAAAGAATGAGATTTAGAGAGAGATCTGAAATCTTCAATTTCCAAAGTCCATGAGGGAAAGAAATCTTTTGAACGTAGATGCGTAAATCTAGTATCCGAGAATACAGAAATGAGAAACCAGATTCATGACTTAACACTAGCCATGAAAAATTTTGAATGGGCCGAAGATCACTGGATATGATCTTAGGATACCAACGCCATGGATCTGGAAGATTTGGGCTCGGATACACGTCTGGAAGCTGTCGCCCGGCGACAACCACTATCGTCGGCGACAGTGAAAAGTCCAGAAAATTTACTTTAAGAAATTCTAAAATTAATGAATTGTCAAATACTGCATCCTCATCCAGTAAAAGTCCAGAAAAGTATACTCCTCTAAATACATTACATGTGCCAAATGCAATAGATTTGGTCACACTACGGACTCTTGCTGGAAAGAGAAGGAAAAAGTAAAATCAAACAAATCTGGGTGCCTAAGGCTTCCACCTATACTATGGGTGGAACCACTTGGGTAACTAGATCTTTACTCACATCTTCTTTCTAGGTGTGTTGGTAGGCTAAGGACAAAGAAGACGTGTGGTACTTGGACTCGGGTTGTTCAAAACACATGACGGGCAATAAAGAGAAGTTCCTTAGCTTAGAGATGAAGAAAGGAGGAGTTGTTACTTTCGGAGACAATGGAAAAGGAAAAATCATCGGCATCGGAGTTGTGGGTAACGAAAATTTTTCAATTTCAAATGTTTTATTTGTAGAAGGATTAAAGCATAATTGATTTCTATTAGTCAATTATGTGATAAGGGTTTAAATGTTTTATTTGAATCTTCTATAAATTTGTGCAAAATTATTAATTCCAAAACAAATGAAATTGTTTTTACCGCACCTAGATGTCATAATGTAAATATGATTAAATTTCTAGATTTTTCAAATTCTACTTTGAAATGTTTTTATCAAAAATTGATGAATTAGATTTATGACATAGGCGACTTGGACATACTAGTGCCAAGTTAATTAAAAACTTTCAAAAGATAAATTAATTAAAGGTTTACCTTTGTTAAATGGAAATTTATCTTCTTCACTATGTGTGCCTTGCCAAAAAGGAAAATTTTCAAAATCATCTTTCAAAAGTAAAAACATTATTTCTACCACTAGGCCACTTCAATTAATACATATGGATTTATTTGGGCCATTGGAATTTCTAGCTTAGGAGGTAGAAAATACACATTTGTATTGATTGATGATTATTCTCGTTTTTGTTGGACTTTATTTCTAACCTCAAAATCCGATGCATTTTCAGAATTTTCAAAATTATGTTTGCGTATCCAAAATGAATTTGAGTTAAAAATTAAACGCATACGATCGGATCATGGAGGAGAATTTGAAAATGAAAAGTTTATTTCTTTTTGTACGGAGTTAGGAATTAAACATGAATTTTCGGCTCCACGCACACCACAGCAAAATGGTGTAGTGGAGAGGAAAAATAGAACTCTTCAAGAGTTAGCCCGTACGATGTTATCTGAATTTAAATTACCAAAATCTTTTTGGGCTGAAGCGGTTAGTACGGCATGCTATGTAATTAATAGAGTAATGCTTCGCCCTATTTAAAATTAACTCCTTATGAATTAATTTTTAATAAACAATCAAATGTTTCTTATTTCAAAGTTTTTGGTTGTAAATGTTTTATTTTGAATTCTAAAAATCCTTAGGAAAATTTGATGAAAATGTGATGAAAGGTTATTTATTGGCTATTCTTCAACTAGTAAAGCTTATAAGATTTTTAATAAAAGAACAAAAATAGTTGAAGAATCTATTCATGTTAGGTTTGATGAGTTTGCTTCATGTGTAGAAAAGAAAATTACATGGAAAA
>JAWHQI010002673.1:17500-28925 GCA_033032865.1 Dactylorhiza incarnata | reverse complement strand
CACAGTCTCATGCAATGTAATTCTTCATTGTGTGAGGTATGGGGTTGACTCATGTGTGGTCTCTCAATTGGGATACACTTTATGATCAAGACATTAAAGGTTCAAAGCTTAGGTGTGCAGCATTGGCCTGAAGACAAAAGAAGAAATTTCTCTATGTAAACTTTTCGAGAAGTAAGGAGATTTTCCGAGAACTCTTTCTGTGTTTTCGAAAAAGTCCTTATGCTTTTTCGAGAAGAGTTGTTTCAGTTGTTTCTCGAGAAGTTGTTGAAATTTCTGAGTAATTTCTTGTATTTCTCGAGATGTCTTTGTTCTCTCGAAAGGTCTTCTTTGTTTTCGTGAAAAGTTCTTTTCTAGTTGTTTTCGAGAAGTCTTTTATCTCTCGAGAAGTACTTTTGTTTTCGAGAAGTCTTTTATCTCTCGAGAAGTACTTTTGTTTTCGAGAAGTCTTTTATCTCTCGAGAAGTACTTTTGTTTTCGAGAAGTCTTTGGTTCTTTCGAAAAGCCTTTATCTCTGAAGGTTGTTCTCGAAATAGTTCTGAAGTTTTCGAGAAGTACCTTTGTTTTCGAGAAGTCCTTTTTCTCTCGAGAAGTCCTGTCATATATCTTTGACCTTTTCTTTCTAAAGATGTTTTTCGAGAACTAGTCATTTCTCTCGAGAAGTCTTGAAATTCTCGAGATGTCTAGTCCTATCATTTCTCGAAAACTTTGTTTTCCCGTTTTGACGACAAGTCCTTTCCGTCAAATTGACGTGACGTCTTTCCTCGTCTTAAGGTTGAATCGTTAGGATGTCTTCTATATAATGATTGCTCCTTATGATTGATTAAGTTTTCGAGTTATTTTGAGAATCAAAAGATCAGAGTTCATTTTCTCCTAACCCTAATCTGATCCAAGATCGTCGTCAGTGCCGCGCATCGCCATCATTGGAGTTCGATCGTGAGTTATCTGAAATCGTCTTCAAGTGGAAGAGGAAGGCCAATCGATCATTGCCTTACACGTTCTGATTCTATCGGATTGATCAAGACCTTAGAAGATCTGATTTGTGCCGTTTCGATTCTTCATCTTCTACATCAAGCCGAAGTCATTTCTGTCGCAAGAAGAAAAGAAGATCTTCATCAAATTATTCAGATCTGTTTGTGATTTGTTAAGTATAATCTCATTATCAATTTTATATTTGATTGTAGGAGAGATTGTTCTCCGAGTTGTAGGAGAGGTGATCTCCGAGTTGTAGGAGAGGGTTCTCTCTGAGTTTGTAGGAGATTGATCTCCGAGTTGTAAGAGTTTTGACTCTGAGATTTGTAGGATCGTTCTTGATCCGAGATTTAGTGAAGTAGTCAAGTCTAGATGTGGTGCTAGATTGGCGAGGCCGGCAAGTGGAGTACCCAAGATCGGGGAACCACTATAAAATTCTTTGTCGTCTGTGGTTGTGGTTTGCTTTTTTGTGCGTTCTTTATTTTCAAGATTTTCAATTCCGCAAAAGACGCTGTTATCACCTATTCACCCCCCTCTAGGTGATTTTGGTGGGCATCTAGATATTTCAATTGGTATCAGAGGCAGGTTGTTCTTAAAAGGTTAACACCTTGAACAAGATCTTTTCACTCTATTTGCCTTCAAATCATGGAAAAGTGCAAGGAATCGTCTTCGTTGAAATTGCCAATATGTACAAAGGCTAACTTTCCTATGTGGAAAGAAAGAGTCAGATTTTATATGGAAGCCGCAGACCCAAGAATCTTCCAAGTTGTGGAAGAAGGACCTCATGTGCCAATGACTGCCTCAACAGTCAATCCTACGGTTCAAGTACCAAAGAAAATGATGGACTTAACAAAGGATGAGATAGCTCTCGTTGCCTTGGACAAAAAGGCAAAGAACATCATTGCCATTGCAGTGGATGATTCTATGTTGCAAAATCTAATTCACTGTAATTCTGCAAAAGAAATGTGGACGTCCTTAATAGTTCTTATGGAAGGTACCGAAGAAGTAAGAGATGATAGAAGATCTCTTTTGAATCAAGAGTATGAAGCATTCAAGCAGAATAAAAAGGAGTGCATTGCTGATGCTTATGAAAGATTCTTCAAGATCGTAAACAGGCCTAAGAAACTATGGTCGGGAATTCTCAAATGGTGAACTGAATGATAAATTCCTGCGTTCCCTAACGAAAGATTGGGATAGCAAGATTGTTGCAATCAGAGAATTTGGGAAGTTACCAAATCTAGACCCTCAGAATCTGTTTGGGAAACTGTTGTCCCACGAGCTACAAATGAACATTCGGAAAACAGAAGAAGATGGGAATAGAGGTTCAAGCAAGGAAAGAACCTTGGCTATGAAGGCTGAGAGTTCTAGAAAATGCAGAACTTTGTCTCCAATCAGTATACAAGAATCTACTGATGAAGAAGGATCTAAGGCCGGCTCCTCCAGCTCAGAAATGTCTGATGGGGAATTCTCTCTTATCTCCCGTCAGTTTAAAAAACTGCTAAACAAAAGAAGACACATGAAGAACAAGTTTTCCTCTGAAAATAGACAGTCTCGACGTGATGGTGATCATCACAAAAAGAGTTCTAGCAATCATGACAGGTATAAATCTAAAACTGGTAAACATATTTCTTCTGACATAGTTTGTTATTGTTGCAATAAGCCAGGGCACATGATTGCTGAATGCCCTTATAAAAAGAAGGAGGGTGGAAGAAAAGAAGAAAAGAAATCCACTCACAGAAAAAGGAAGACTGAAAAGAGTCTAGTCGCTAAAAAGAACAAAACTTTAAGTGACAGTGACTCGGAAAAATCAAGTAGTGAAGATGAAGCCTACTTCGGGTTGATGGCTATGACTGATGATGAAGAAGAACCTCCATACACTGGGAAGGTAAATTCTCACACTATGCTATCTGATTCGGATTATGCTTCTGCTGAACAAAAAGATTATCTCTCTGATGATGAATCTAAACTCATGACCCAATACACCGAAATGCTCAAGAGCTTTGATAAGTGCCGAAGGATTGTCAAATCTCAGACCAAGGAAATTATGTCTCTTAAGGAAATGGAAACTAATTTGAGAAAGGAAGTTGAACAACTTTCTTCCTTCAAAGAGGAAGTCCAAGTCTTAAAAGACAAGATCAAAAGCTCGGATGAGCTCCTTGATCGGAGAGCGAACTCTATCAAAGTTTTGGAAGAACAGCTAGCCGCTGAACGAAAGCTAGTTGAAAAGTTTTCACAACCCAAAACAATTCTTCCGCTCATTGATAGATTCACTGCTCAAGCAAGTACTAGTGGATTAGGTCATGTGGCAGGTCCTAGTAACACTACTAAGGGCACACATGCCAATAAGAAATTCATGAATGCTAAGAAGGCCTCCATTGAAGAGAAAGGGAAAGCCCATCAAAAACATGTACCATTTCAGAAAGTTATTTTTCCCTCAAACATTTATGACATGCAAAGCACTTATGGTCACTTGACCCGACCAATTAAGTTTGGACCTGTCAATGACTATAAGGGATGGACTAGTCCCCGAAACTTCGAAGATAGTGTTTTCAAAGCATCTCATGAAGAAATAAATCTAAGAGATTATGGTCCTTATGTTCACGGACATAATAAGAAGAAAGCACCAATAGTAAAGACTATTGTACCTAAGCCAGAGGAGAAAGCATTACCCTGTGTATGCTGTACTCATGAAACATATTCATCCAGAAGGATTGCTCCTGCCAAAATCAACGTTCAAAGAATTAAGCAGGAAAATAGTAAGAGAAGGTACAACAGGTTTAACTGTTGGTGTTGCGGCAAAATAGGTCACTTTGCCGTAGACTGTTGGTTCAATTTCACATATTCCAAGAGACCACAAATTAACAATGCAAGAAAGACCACTCGCAATATTAATGCTCCTCGTGGTACTCAACTAACAAGGGACCAAGGACCCAAAGTAGTTTGGGCTCCTAAGGCAAAATAATTTGTTTTTGCAGGTATGTCCAAAGGCCATCAAAAATCCTATCTGGTATTTGGACAGTGGTTGTTCTCGGCACATGACCGGGACTAGAAGTCTACTGCAAAATTTTACTCCAGTTGAGAATGGACCAAAAGTTATTTTTGGGGGATCAGATCGTGGAGTTACAAAAGGCTATGGTATGATTTCTAATGGCAATGTATCTTTCTTAGATGTGGCTTATGTGGAAGGATTAGAACATAATCTGATAAGTATAAGCCAACTCTGTGATAAAGGATACATAGTTGATTTTTGTAAAGACAAGTGTTTGATAAAGTCGGCAGAAAATTCTGAAACAATTCTATCAGGCACTCGTCATAGGAATATTTTCTGTTTAAATTTTATTTGTTTATCATCTTCTACACCAGTATGTCTTTTAGCAAAAGATAGTGCATCTCTTGCTGATCAATGGCATAAGAGATTAGCACATATAAACTTCAAAACTATAAATAAGTTGTTTTCACAAAACTTAGTACGTGATGCGCCAAATGTTAAGTGCATTAAAGATAGACCTTGTCATGCTTGTGTAAAAGGCAAGCAAACAAGAGCTACTTTTAAAAGCATTATAGGCAAAGATTCAACTAGGTGTTTACATCTACTTCATATGGACTTGTTTGGTCCTTTGCAAATTAGGAGTTTAGGAGGTAAGTCTTTTACGTTAGTTATTGTAGATGATTACTCACGTTTCACATGGGTATTCTTTCTTAAACACAAGTCAGATACGTTTGCCATTTTCACTAAGTTTGTCAAGCAAATCCAGAACGAGTTTGAATGCACCGTGGTCAAAATCAGAAGTGACCATGGAACAGAATTTGAATCTGGGGCTATGACAGATTTTTGTGAAAGTCTAGGTATCTTTCATGAGTTTTCCTCACCTCGAACTCCACAACAAAATGGGGTAGCTGAGAGAAGGAATAGAACACTCATTGAGGCTTGCAGAACAATGTTGAGTGACACTTCTCTACCCGAATATCTTTGGGCTGAAGCCGTCAACACTGCATGCCACGTGCAAAACAGAGCACTCATAAACAAAAACCATGAAAAGACTCCTTATGAACTACTAAAAGGCAAGAGACCAACCATCTCTTATTTTAGAATCTTTGGCTGCAAATGCTTTGTACTTAATAATGGAAAGCATTACAAAACTAAGTTTAGCGAAAAGAGCTTTGAAGGTATTTTCGTAGGCTATAGCATCCATAGTAAAGCTTATCGTATTTTTAATAAGAAAACTTTGGTTGTAGAAGAGTCTATTAATGTTGTATTTGATGAGACGAGCATGCTTCAAAGCAGCTCTTCAAGTTCTTCTATTGAAGTTGCAGGTTCAAAGTTGCAAGATACACACTTGCGTAAGCCAGTTAAAGACGACACTCAAACCGTCGTCAAAATCTCTCCTCTAACCTTAGCTGAAGAGGAAGATCACCAAGATGAAGAACCAACTCCAGTGGAAGAATTTGTTCCAGTTGAAGAAGAAGTAGTTCCCGTTGTTCCAAGCGATGCGAGAAATCTTGAATTTAGACACATGAGGGATCACCCTATTGATCAAATCATAGGAGATCCTCATGATGGCATTAGAACAAGAAGAGGTACAACTAACGAAAATTTGCACTTGAGCTTTCTTTCACAGGTAGAACCAAAGAAATTTCAAGAAGCAAATGAAGACCCACAGTGGATTATTGCAATGGAAGAAGAATTAAACCAATTCAAGCGTTGCAAGGTCTGGACACTTGTTCCAAAGCCTAAGGATAAGAACATAATTGGAACAAAGTGGGTGTACAGAAACAAGTTGGACGAAGATGGAACAATCATCAAGAATAAAGCAAGACTTGTAGCAAAAGGCTATAGACAGGAAGAAGGGATCGACTTCGATCAAACTTATGCTCCGGTAGCAAGGCTTGAAGCGATCAGAATGTTCTTAGCCTTTGCTGCATTCAAGGGTTTCACCGTATATCAAATGGATGTCAAGTCAGCATTCCTCAACGGAAATATCAAAGAAGAAGTATATGTGGAACAACCTCCAGGTTTTATCAATCCAGACTTTCCTAATTACGTTTACTTATTACAAAAAGCTTTATATGGGTTAAAACAAGCTCCTCGAGCTTGGTATGAGACGCTGTCTAACTTTCTTCTTGAGAACAAGTTCACAAGAGGAAAGATAGATAAAACATTATTTCTTAGGGAAGTAAAATGCAAGATTTTGCTAGTGCAAATCTATGTTGATGACATTATTTTTGGCTCTACGGACGACAATCTTTGCAAAAAGTTTTCAAAACTTATGCAGGGAAAGTTTGAAATGAGCAGTATGGGCGAGCTGAAATATTTCTTAGGACTTCAAGTGAAACAATCTGAAGATGGAATTTTCATCTCACAGACAAAATTCACCAAGGAGTTGATTAAGAAATTTGGAATGGAGAATGCAACCTCAATGAGGACTCCAATGAGCTCAGCTATGTCTCTGGACAAGGACGAGAAAGGGAAACCTTTTGATGAAACCAAATACAGAAGCATAATTGGCTCTTTGCTCTACCTTACTGCCAGTAGACCTGACATAATGTTTTCTACATGTGTATGTGCTAGATATCAGGTGAACTCTAAGGAATCTCATTACACTGCTGCAAAGCGAATCTTGAGATACATTAAAGGCACACCAAATCTTGGCTTATGGTACCCAAGAAGTAATGATAGCGAACTAATAGGCTATTCAGATGCAGATTTTGCAGGTAGCAGAGACGACAGGAAAAGCACTTCCGGAACATGCCAATTTCTCGGAAGAAGACTTATTTCCTGGAGTAGCAAGAAGCAGAATTGTGTTGCAATCTCAACCGCCGAGTCAGAATATATTTCTGCAGGCAGTTGTTGCGCACAACTTCTATGGATCAGGAACCAGCTTCAAGATTATAATTTGAAGATAAGGAATATTCCAATGTTTTGCGACTCCTCTAGCGCAATTGCTATAGCAAATAATCCGGTCTCACACAGTCGGACAAAGCATATCGAATTAAGATATCATTTCATCCGAGAGCATGTGGAGAATGGGGATATCAACTTAAGTTATTTCTCTACAGATAAGCAAATAGCAGATATATTCACGAAGCCGCTGGATGAGACCAAGTTCTCCTTCTTCAAGACAGAACTTGGAATGCTCAACATGGAATATTGATCAAACAAAGGATAAGAGAAGAAGATAAGTAAATTTTCTTAAATTTTATCTTATTTTTATGTTCTAAAATGAAGCACAGGCATATCCTTTGGAGTGAAGAAAAATCAAAGATGAAAATTTCAAGTCATCATTAAACTTCTCGAGAAATGAAGTGAACATCTCGAGAAATGACTTGCTGTTGTTTGAAGATAAAATATTTCGAAAAATTTGACATCATCTCTCGAAAAATGAACTCACACTTCTCGAGAAATGGGTAATCTCTCGAGAACCTTCTCAACCTCTCGAGAAATGTCTTATACTTCTCGGAAACTTTATTCTCAAATTTTCGAGAATATGAAGTGCCAGGTACGCTTAAATGTTTTTTTTTAATTAATTGTCACATCAGAACCACACTATAAATAGAGTCTCGAAATGAATTAAGAGGTCACGCGAGGTACTTCCATTTCCTCTCGAAAAGCGCAGTCGGTTCATCTTCTTTTACGCAAAATCGTCGTTCCAGTTCAGACGGATCTTCACTCTTTCCAGTCCTCATCTCAAGTTCTCCTCACGATTAATGGCTCCTTCCGGAAAACCTAAGATCGGCGTGGGCAGTGAACTTGTGCGAGAAGGTCTCCAGTCTATGTCAGATGAGTTTCAAAACCTTTTTTATCTTTTAGACGCAGCAGGACTGTCATTCGTACTAGAACATCAATGTCGAATTCTATTTCAAGAGGTAGAGGATCTGTTTATCAATGTAAAAGTTCACAAAAACGGAAATAGGATGAAATCAATGGTTGGAAATTTCAAAATCAAGAATAATCCAAAATCTCTTTCCAAGTATTTGAAAGTTCCATTGGAAGAAAATGAGGACTCTTTAAATAATGAGGATTGGGCTCATGCCCTAATGTTTTGTGGATTAGATAAAGGAACTTCAATCATTCGTAGACAAAAGATGAGTGATGTGGGAAAATTGATAGTAGATATAATTTCAAAGGTCTTACTATGTCATACTGGCAGCCTGGGTCATGTCTCTTCAGATGTTTTCAGTTTAGTAGCAATAGTGGTTTGTGGAAAAAGGTTCAGCTGGGCAGACTTTTTATTCAATAAGATCAAAGAAAGCATATTGAGCCCCAATTTTGCAAGAATCCTGACACTCTATTTAAATCAGCTGAATCCAGTTGTGTTTGACATGTCCAAAGGAGCTATTATTCATCATTTGAAGAAGGTAGATGTTGTCACAATGAAGAGGTGGAATATCAGAATTAATAAGCCAGCTGCAGGTGCAGGTCCCCAGGGGGAGCCTATTACTTCAGCTCAATCAGTTCCTGAATTTGAAGCTCCTGCTCCTCCTCCTCCAGAAACATCAGCAACTCCAGCTCCACCTCCAGCTCAACTCAGTTCATTTCCAGATCCAGATTCATCTCCAGCTCCTCAAGACACCATTCCTTCAGCAGAACCAAATACAGTTCCTTCTCCATCAGCTCAGGATCCTTCAGAACAAGCTCCTTCCAAAACTCCATCAATCCCAGATAATCAAGTCTTGTCAGATACTCCTATGGAAACTACTGTTCTTTCACAAGATCAAGGGGATCATTTCTCACCTCCTCCAGCTATAAATGAAGACAGAGTAGATTCCACCATAGCAGATGTGGTGAGTGAAATTCTTAAAGGTGCTGATGATGTGCTTAGCACTAGTGACCACATGGGTGGGTCAGGAGCAGATTTTGATTTTACTCTAGAAAGAGATGATGTTTCAGTGCCTGATTCCTCTCCTCCCCCAGTACATATTGAGGGGGAGCAAGAGCCTTGTTTAGACACAAACAAGGATGCTCAGGAAAAGATTGTTGTTTTATCTCCTGTGCAGCTCCAGAGTTCAGTTGTTCTTGAAGATCTACCAGAAGAAGCTCTGCCAATCCCTCCTCTTCCATCTCTTTTTGATGAACAAACAATTCTTGGTAAAATTGAACTTATGCTTCAAAGACAAAGTGCCAAAATAGATTACTCCTTCAAAGAAGTTCATGCAAGAATATCTGATGTTGATAAGGAAATGTCAAAGAAGTTGAAAGAATTCAAAACCAGTTCAGATCAACTAAAAGAGGTTGTTATTCAGGGAGGAAAGGCTATTGATCACACCATAGAGGGTGTAGCCACAGTGCTAGCTGAAGTTATTCAAGTAAGAAAAACTCAAGAAAACATGGCTTCAAGGGCTGAAGATAATACTTTCAAAGTTATTGATGAAGTTGGCCAGTTTAAGGAATCTATTCTCCAAACCCTCTCTGTAGAAGTCAGAAAGGGGGAGGACAAGTTGATAGGTTCAATTGATGAAAATTTATTTGCATTTCATAATCATAAGAGTGAGAAGTTTGATCAACTGTCTCAGGGAGTCCAGAAGCAGGTAGCTGATATCAAAGAATTCACACAAAGGTCTACCACTTGGCTTCATAGTGAGATCTTTCCAGACTTGGGCATTGACCCTGCTGTTCCCCCTCCTCAGTATGAGCCTCCTCAGTTCTCTCCAAGACAAGCTGTGTCTTCTGATGTAGAAGTTGCTTCTTCTGAGCAAGGTTCTAGAAAAAGAAAATATGGTGAAGGACCTTCTGCTAAGAGATCAGTTCCTAAATCTAGTTCAGCAGGCTCTGGCAAAGCTGCTGCTACTGATCCTGTGAATTATCCAGAGATTTGGAGTCCTATTTCAAAGGCTATCATTCTTGATTCACTCAGATTAGTTGAAGAAGGAGGAATGCAAGTTCAAGACTATTACAGCTCTTCTGAATGGAAACTTTATCAAACCAGCAAGACCAAAAGGAGATTACATTACAGGATATATAAGTACAATGATCCTACAGCTCCTCCAGCTCCTCCTAAGTACCATCCTAAACCTTTTGCATACTTCAAAAGACAGGAACAGAAAAGAAGAGACAATGCCAGAGGTTGAAGATCATCAAATTCTATTGTCATATGCTTGTGTGAACTTTAATTCATTAGACAATCTTAAATCTAAATATAGTCTTTGATTCTGATGTGACAATCATGTTCTTATATTTAGATATTGCTCTTAATGTTCTTTCTAGTATGTTCTTTTTATATTTAATATGGCTACAATTCATCTTGGTAAGAAGGGTTCTGACTTCTACAAATAGGGGGAGATTGTTGGGTATTGTATCCACAATAGCCTTGATTTGTAGAAAGTCAACTTTGAACCAAGATTGAATTGTTTGTGTATTTGATATGCTTTTCTAGTAATGCTCTTGCAGGTTCACTTTGCAAAGTGTAGACCAATGTCAGGTCACAATGGGTCAATAAGCACAGTCTCATGCAATGTAATTCTTCATTGTGTGAGGTATGGGGTTGACTCATGTGTGGTCTCTCAATTGGGATACACTTTATGATCAAGACATTAAAGGTTCAAAGCTTAGGTGTGCAGCATTGGCCTGAAGACAAAAGAAGAAATTTCTCTATGTAAACTTTTCGAGAAGTAAGGAGATTTTCCGAGAACTCTTTCTGTGTTTTCGAAAAAGTCCTTATGCTTTTTCGAGAAGAGTTGTTTCAGTTGTTTCTCGAGAAGTTGTTGAAATTTCCGAGTAATTTCTTGTATTTCTCGAGATGTCTTTGTTCTCTCGAAAGGTCTTCTTTGTTTTCGTGAAAAGTTCTTTTCTAGTTGTTTTCGAGAAGTCTTTTATCTCTCGAGAAGTACTTTTGTTTTCGAGAAGTCTTTTATCTCTCGAGAAGTACTTTTGTTTTCGAGAAGTCTTTTATCTCTCGAGAAGTACTTTTGTTTTCGAGAAGTCTTTGGTTCTTTCGAAAAGCCTTTATCTCTGAAGGTTGTTCTCGAAATAGTTCTGAAGTTTTCAAGAAGTACCTTTGTTTTCGAGAAGTCCTTTTTCTCTCGAGAAGTCCTGTCATATATCTTTGACCTTTTCTTTCTAAAGATGTTTTTCGAGAACTAGTCATTTCTCTCGAGAAGTCTTGAAATTCTCGAGAAGTCTAGTCCTATCATTTCTCGAAAACTTTGTTTTCCCGTTTTGACGACAAGTCCTTTCCGTCAAATTGACGTGACATCTTTCCTCGTCTTAAGGTTGAATCGTTAGGATGTCTTCTATATAATGATTGCTCCTTATGATTGATTAAGTTTTCGAGTTATTTTGAGAATCAAAAGATCAGAGTTCATTTTCTCCTAACCCTAATCTGATCCAAGATCGTCGTCAGTGCCGCGCATCGCCATCATTGGAGTTCGATCGTGAGTTATCTGAAATCGTCTTCAAGTGGAAGAGGAAGGTCAATCGATCATTGCCTTACACGTTCTGATTCTATCGGATTGATCAAGA
>JAWHQI010002673.1:0-10000 GCA_033032865.1 Dactylorhiza incarnata | reverse complement strand
TTTCAATTTTTTGTAGGAGTTGTTCTCCGAGTTGTAGGAGAGGTTGTTCTCCGAGGTGTAGGAGTTGTTATCTCCGAGTTGTAAGAGAAGTTTTTCTCTGAGTTTGTAGGAGTTTTGACTCCGAGACAGTAGGATCGTTCTTGATCCGAGTTTTAGTGAAGTAGTCATTTCTAGCGGTGGTGCTAGATTGGCGAGGCCGGCAAGTGGAGTACCCAAGTACGGGGAACCACTATAAATTCCTGGTGTTATCTGTGGCTGTGATTAATTTTATGTGCTGTGCTTTACGTTTATTTTTAATTCCGCAAATGACGTAGAGATCACCTATTCACCCCCCCCCTAGGTGATTTAGGTAGGCAACTAGATACTTCAATTGGTATCAGAGGGTCGTTGTTCGTTGCTAGGTTAACACCTTGAACAGGATCCATTCTTCTAGTTGCTAGCAAGCCATGGATAGAGTCAAGGAATCCTCTCTGAAATTGCCCATCTGCACTAAGGCCAACTTTCCTATGTGGAAGGAAAGAGTCTGTTTTTATATGGAAGCTGCAGATCCCAAAATCTTCCAAGTCGTGGAAGAAGGTCCTCATGTGCCAATGACCGCTTCGTCAACAAATCCTACTGTTCAGATACCTAAGAAAATGATGGATTTGACTAAGGATGAGATAGCTCTTGTTGCTCTTGACAAGAAGGCTAAAAACATAATTGCAAGTGCAGTGGACGATTCCATGTTGCAAAACTTAATCCACTGCAAATCAGCCAAAGAAATGTGGACATCCTTAATCGTTCTAATGGAAGGTACTGACGAGGTAAGAGAAGATAGAAGGTCTCTACTTAATCAAGAGTACGAGGCGTTCAAGCAGAATAAGAAGGAGTGCATTGCTGATGCGTACGAAAGATTCTTCAAGATAGTCAATGGTTTGAGGAACTACGACAGGGAGTTCACAAACGGTGAACTAAATGACAAATTCTTGCGTTCCCTAACGAAAGACTGGGATAGCAAAATTGTTGCTATTAGAGAGTTTGGAAAGCTGCCAAGTCTAGAACCTCAAAATCTGTTCGGGAAGCTGTTGTCTCATGAATTACAAATGAACATCCGAAAGTCTGAAGAGGATGTAAATCGAGCTTCAAGCAAAGAAAGAACCTTAGCTTTGAAGGCAGAGAATTCAAAGAAGAGCAAAGCAGTGATACCGATCAGAGAAAAGGAATCTGATATTGAAGAAGAATCGGAAGCCAGCTCCTCCTGTTCCGAACTGTCTGATGGGGAGTTCTCTTTAATTTCCCGACAATTTAAGAAACTGCTGAACAAACGAAGGCACATGAACAACAAACCGTCTTCCTCGGATCATAAATATTCTCGTCGTGATGGCGAATATCACAGGAAGGGATCAAGCAATAATGACAGGTATAAATCCAAACAGAACAAACATATCTCTTCTGACATTATTTGCTACTGTTGTAATAAACCAGGGCACATGATTGCTGAGTGTCCCTATAAGAAGAAAGAAGGTGGAAGAAAAGAAGACAAGAAATCCACTCATGGAAAGAAGAAATCAGATAGAAGCTTCGTCGCTAAGAAAGCCAAAACTCTGAGCGACAGTGACTCCGATGAGTCAAGTGATGAAGAAGAAGCTTACTTCGGTCTGATGGCTATGTCTGATGATGAAGAAGCACCCCCGTACACCGGAAAGGTAAATGATCACACTATCCTATCTGATTCTGATTATGCTTCGGCTGAACAAAAGGATAACCTCTCAGACGATGAATCTGAGCTCATGTCTCAATATACCAAAATGCTCCAAAGCTTTGACAAGTGCCGAAAGGTTGTTAAAACTCAGGGTAAGGAGATCATGGCTCTCAAGGAGGTGGAATCTAACTTGAGAAAAGAAGTTGAAGAACTTTCTTCTCTCAAAGAGGAAGTCCAAGCCTTGAAAGACAAGATCAAAAGCTCGGAAGAGACTCTTGCCTTGAGAGACAATTCGATAAAAGTCCTGGAAGAACAGCTTGCGGCTGAGAAGAAGTTGGTTGAAACATTCTCTCAACCTAAAACTGTTCTGCCGATTATTGGTACTTTTACCACTAACGCTAAAGGAAGCGGTATAGGACATGAAGCAAGCACTAGCAATTCTTCAAAAAATACAATTGCTAAGAAGAATGGCTTGGTTGCTAAGAAAGCTACCGCCAAAGAAAAAGGGAAAGCTCATCAAGAGCATGTAGCATTCAAGAGAGTTATATTTCCTACGAATGCTTATGATTTGGAGAGTTCCTATGGTCATTTCACTCGACCAATTCCTTTTTCATCTGTGAATGATCATAAGGAATGGGCTCCTCCCCGAAACTTTGGTGATAGTGCTTTCCAAGCACCTTATCAAGAGATTAATCGGAAAGGGTACGGTCCATTTGTTCATGGTCCGAGTGCTAAGAAAGCACCAAAAGTGAATGCTGTTGCACCAAAGCCGAAAAAGGCAATACCACCTTGTGTGTGTTGCTCCCATGAGGCATCCTCATCAAAAAGGGCTGCTCCTGCAAGAGCTAACGTTCAAAAAGTTAAGCAGGAAAGTGTAAAAAGGAGGTACAACAGATTCAACTGTTGGTGCTGCGGTAAAATTGGTCACTTTGCCGTGGATTGTTGGTTCAATGTTTCTTATGCTTATAGACCACAAGTTAACATTGCAAGGAAGACCACTCGCAATGTTAACATTCAATGTGGATCTCAACTAACAAGGGACCAAGGACCCAAATCTGTTTGGGTTCCTAAGGCGAAATGATCTGTTTTTGCAGGTATGTCCAAAGGCCAACAAGAATCCTATCTGGTATTTGGACAGTGGATGCTCCCGGCATATGACCGGGACAAGAAGCCTTTTGCAAAACTTCACTCCAGTTGCAAACGGTCCAAAAGTTATTTTTGGCGGTTCAGACAGAGGAATAACTAAAGGCTATGGTATGATCTCTAATGGAAATGTATCTTTTTCCGATGTGGCTTATGTGGAAGGATTACAACACAATCTGATAAGTATAAGTCAACTCTGCGATAAAGGATACATAGTCGATTTTCGTAAAGATAAGTGTCTGATAAAGTCGGCAGAGAATTCTGAAACGATTTTATCAGGGACTCGCTGTAAGAATATCTTTTGCTTAAACTTTCTTTGTTTATCTTCTTCTACACCAGTGTGTCTATTAGCCAAAGATAGTGCATCTCTTGTTGACCAATGGCACAAGAGATTAGCACATATAAATCTCAAAACTATTAATAAATTGTTTTCTCAAAACTTAGTGCGAAATGCACCAGATGTTAAGTGCATTAAAGATAGACCTTGTCATGCATGTGTAAAAGGCAAGCAAACAAGAGCTACCTTTAAGAGCATTATTGGCAAAGATTCTAACAGGTGTTTATACCTGCTTCATATGGACTTGTTTGGTCTGTTGCAAATTAGAAGCTTAGGAGGAAAGTCTTTTACATTGGTTGTTGTGGATGATTACTCACGTTTTGCATGGGTATTCTTTCTAAAACACAAGTCAGATACTTTCGACACTTTCACTAATTTTGTCAGGCAAGTCCAGAATGAATTTAACTGTTCAGTGGTCAAAATCAGAAGTGACCATGGTACAGAATTTGAATCTGGAGCCATGACAGAATTCTGTGAAATCCTTGGTATCTTTCATGAGTTTTCCTCTCCTCAAACTCCACAGCAAAATGGAGTAGCTGAGAGAAAGAATAGAACACTTATTGAGGCTTGCAGAACCATGTTGAGTGACTCTTCACTACCTGAATATTTCTGGGCTGAAGCTGTCAATACTGCATGCCATGTGCAAAACCGAGCGCTCATAAACAAAAACCATGAAAAGACTCCTTATGAACTTCTAAAGGGCAAGAAACCAACCATTTCTTATTTTCGAATCTTTGGCAGTAAATGCTATGTGCTAAACAATGGAAAACATTACAAAACTAAGTTTAGTGAAAAGAGTTTTGAAGGTATTTTCGTAGGCTATAGCAGTCATAGTAAAGCTTATCGTATTTTTAATAAGAAAACTCTGGTTGTAGAAGAGTCTATTAATGTTGTATTTGATGAGACGAGCATGCTTCAAAGCAGCTCTTCTAGTTCTTCTATTGAAGTTGCAGGTTCAAAGTTGCAAGATACACACTTGTATAAGCCAGTTAAAGACGACACTCAAACCTTCGTCAAAATCTCTCCTCCAACCTTAGCTGAAGAGGAAATTCACCTTGATGAAGAGCCAACTCCAGTGGAAGAATTTGTTCCAGTTGAAGAAGAAGTAGTTCCCGTTGTTCCAAGCGATGCGAGGAATCTTGAATTCAGACACATGAGGGATCACCCTATTGATCAAATCATAGGCGATCCTCATGAAGGCATTAGAACAAGAAGAGGTACTACTAACGAAAATTTGCATTTGAGCTTTCTTTCTCAGGTAGAACCAAAGAAATTTCAAGAAGCAAATGAAGACCCACACTGGATTATTGCAATGGAAGAAGAATTAAACCAATTCAAGCGTTGCAAAGTCTGGACACTTGTTCCAAAGCCTAAGGATAAGAACATAATTGGAACGAAGTTGGTGTACAGAAACAAGTTGGATGAAGATGGAACAATCATCAAGAATAAAGCAAGACTTGTAGCTAAAGGCTACAGACAAGAAGAAGGGATCGACTTCGATCAAACATATGCACCGGTAGCAAGGCTCGAAGCGATCAGACTCTTTCTTGCTTATGCTGCTTTCAAGGGCTTCACCGTATATCAAATGGATGTCAAGTCCGCTTTCCTAAATGGAGACATTAAAGAGGAAGTATACGTTGAACAACCCCCAGGTTTTGTTAATCCTGATCATCCCAATCATGTTTATTTATTACAAAAAGCTTTATATGGTTTAAAACAAGCTCCTCGATCTTGGTATGAGACACTGTCTAACTTTCTTCTTGAAAACAAGTTCACAAGAGGAAAGATAGATAAGACATTATTTCTTAGGGAAGTAAAAGGCAAGATTTTGCTAGTGCAAATCTATGTTGATGACATTATTTTTGGCTCAACCGATGACAACCTTTGCAAGAAGTTTTCAAAACTTATGCAGGGGAAGTTTGAAATGAGCAGTATGGGTGAGCTGAAGTATTTCTTAGGACTTCAAGTGAAACAATCGGAAGATGGAATTTTCATCTCTCAGACGAAGTTCACCAAGGAGTTAATTAAGAAATTCGGAATGGAGAGTGCAACCTCCATGAGGACTCCAATGAGCTCAGCTATGTCTCTGAACAAGGACGAGAAAGGGAAACCTTTTGATGAAACTAAATACAGAAGCATAATTGGCTCTTTGCTCTACCTTACTGCCAGTAGACCTGACATAATGTTTTCTACATGTGTATGTGCTAGATATCAGGTGAACTCTAAGGAATCTCATTACACTGCTGCAAAGCGAATCTTGAGATACCTTAAAGGCACACCAAATCTTGGCTTATGGTACCCAAGAAGTAATGATAGTGAACTAATAGGCTATTCAGATGCAGATTTTGCAGGTAGTAGAGACGACAGGAAAAGCACTTCCGGAACATGCCAATTTCTCGGAAGACGACTTATATCCTGGAGTAGCAAGAAGCAGAATTGTGTTGCAATTTCAACCGCCGAGTCAGAATATATTTCTGCAGGCAGTTGTTGCGCACAACTTCTATGGATAAGGAATCAACTTCAAGACTACAATATGAAGATCAAGAATATTCCAATGTTTTGCGACTCTTCCAGTGCAATTGCTATCGCAAATAATCCAGTCTCTCACAGTCGGACAAAGCACATCGAGCTACGATATCACTTTATCCGGGAGCATGTGGAGAAAGGTGACATCAATCTGAGTTATGTCCCCACGGATAAGCAAGTTGCAGATATATTCACAAAGCCGCTGGATGAGACTAAGTTCTCTTTCTTCAAGACGGAACTTGGAATGCTCAACTTAGAGTAATGCTTAAAGCAAAAAGAAATAAAGTTTCTAAAAGTTATATATCTATGAAAAGCAGGAATCTGTCCTTCAGAAAGAAAGAGGTAGAAAATTTCTAAGTCTTTCCAGAATTTATCGAGAAATGACATAGAATTTTTCGAGAAATGAAAGACTTCTCGCAAAATGTACCTGCACTTCTCGAGAAATGGGTAATCCCTCGAGAAATCAAGTTACTTCTCGCGAAATTAGAATTGTTCTCGCGAAATCAGTATATCTCTCGAGAAATTGCGTTCAATTTTCAGATTTCTAGTCTTTATTTTCTGGAATACGAAAGGTCAGGTATGCGCGCGTTTATTTTCTTTATCTATAAATAAATCTCAAATAATTGTCACATCAAACCAAACTATAAATAGACAATCAAAACAAATTAATTTTCACGCGAGTTTATTCTTCTTCTTCTTCTCGGAAAAGCCGACGCTTCATCTTCCTCTCACGCAAAATCCAGTCGACTGTCTCACGATTTCTCTCACTCTCTCGCTTTCGTTTCTTCCAATCCAATCGATCATGGGGCCGCATTCCAAGTCCAAGGTCAGGTGTGGGAAGCGAGCTAGTGCGAGAAGGCCTTGTTTCAGTGTCAGATGATTTCAAGAATGTGTTCTGCATGCTTGAAGGTGCTGGTCTGTCTTTTCTGGCCGAGACCCCTTGCAAAATTCTTTTTACAGAGGTAGAGGAGTTCTTCTCCAATGCTACAGTAAATAAAAGTGGTCGGAAATTGAAATCCTCTATTGGTTCTCAAAAAGTTAAAATGACTCCTAAGTCAATTTCCAAACTTCTGAAGTTGCCCCTAGTAGCACAAGAGGACATCCTTGATGATGATGATTGGGTCAAGGCAGTAACTTTTGTAGGTTTAAAAACAGCAAAGACACTACGAAGACAGCAGATGAATGATGTTGGAAAACTTTTGGTGGACATCATCTCCAAGGTGCTGCTGGGAAATACTAAAAGCCTGGGATATGTCTCAGTAGATGTGTTCAGTTTAGTCACAGCAGTAATTTGTGGAAAGAAATGTAGCTGGGCAGACATAATGTTCAAAAAGATCAAAGAGAGCATTTCTAGTCCTAATTTTGCAAGGATTATAACTCTTTATCTGAATCAATTTGACTCTCAAGTCTTTGATATGTCCAAAGGGACTATCATTCATCACTTGAAAAGGTTGGATGTGTTCACTCTCAAAAAGTGGAACATCAGGATAACTAAGCCTTCTGAAGGTGGTCTTTCCCAGGGGGAGCCTTCTGGTCAGCAGGATGTGTATTCATCTCCTCCTCCAGACTCTTCAGCACAGCATCTAGCTCCTCCATCTCCAAGTCATCTTCCATCTCCAGGTCAGCAGCATGTTACTCCAGCAGAAGATTTACTTCCTCCTCTTACATCAGATAATATCCCATCAGATTAGGTTCCTCCAGGATCAGAGATTCCTCCTCCTGATGTGAACACTGTAGTTGATGATGAGCAGAACTCCAGTGATCACCATGCAGGTTCAGGTGCAGATTTTGAATTCCATCATGATGCTGATGATGTTTCTGTTCACAATATTCCTTCTCCCCCAGCAAATACTGAGGGGGAGCAAGAGTCCTATTTGGAAATGGATACAGAAACACAGGGACAGCCTGTAGTTCAAGTAGATGAGGTTGTGAATCTGTCTTTTCTTCCAGAGAAAAGTACAGTTGTTCTTGAAGAAATTCCTGAACCAGTTCAGCCAGCTCCTATTCCTAGTTCTCTCTTTTCTGAATCTAGCTTGATTGGTCAAATTGAAATGTTACTCCAAAGGCAGAGTGCCAAGATAGATTTATCCTTCAAGGAAGTGCATGCCAGGATAACAGACATAGAGAAAGTTATGGATAGAAAGCTGAAAGCCTTCCAAGATAGTTCAGAAGAACTCAAGAAAATTATCATTCAGGGTGGAAAAGCTATTGATCACACCATTGAGGGTGTTGGTAAAGTGTTAGAGCAGATTATTGAGGTCAGAAAGACTCAAGAATCTATGTATATCAAGGCTGATGAACACTGCTTCAAAATTGTTGATGAGGTAGGATTGTTCAAAGAATCTGTTCTCCAAACTCTTCCTGTAGAAGTCAGAAAGGGGGAGGACAAGTTGATAGGTTCTATTGATGAAAATTTGTTTGCATTTCATAATCATATGAGTGAGAAGTTTGATCAACTGTCTCAGGGAGTCCAGAAGCAGGTAGCTGATGTCAAAGAATTCACTCAAAGATCTACCACTTGGCTTCACAGTGAGATCTTTCCAGACTTGGGCATTGACCCTGCTGTTCCCCCTCCTCAGTTTGAGCCTCCTCAGTTCTCTCCAAGACAAGATGTGTCTTCTGATGTAGAAGTTGCTTCTTCTAAGCAAGGTTCAAGAAAAAGAAAATATGGTGAAGGACCTTCTGCTAAGAGATCAGTTCCTGAATCTAGTTCAGCAGGCTCTGGCAAAGTTGCTGCTACTGATCCTGTGAATTGTCCAGAGATTTGGAGTCCTATTTCAAAGGCTATCATTCTTGATTCACTCAGATTAGTTGAAGAAGGTGGTATGCAAGTTCAAGACTATTACAGCTCTTCTGAATGGAAACTTTATCAAACCAGCAAGACCAAAAGGAGATTACATTACAGGATATATAAGTACAATGATCCTACAGCTCCTCCAGCTCCTCCAAAGTACCATCCTAAACCTTTTGCATACTTCAAAAGACAGGAACAGAAAAGAAGAGACAATGCCAGAGGATGAAGATCATCAAATTCATTTGTCATATGCTTTTGTGAACATTAAATCATAAGACAATCTGAAATCTATATATAGTTTGGATTGTGATGTGATGATTATATTTCTTGTATAGATTTAGTTTTTGATGCTTCCTATCTGTCTCTATTTAATTCCTTGTATATCATATTGTGTATTATTTTGTTGCAATTCATCTTGGTAAGAAGGGTTCTGACTTCTACAAATAGGGGGAGATTGTTGGGTATTGTATCCACAATAACCTTGATTTGTAGAAAGTCAACTATGAACCAAGATTGAATTGCTTATGTATTTGATATGTTTTTCTAGTTTTGTCTTGCAGGTTCACATTGCAAAGTGTAAACCAATGTCAGGTCATAGTGGGTCAATGAGCACAGTCTCTTACAATGTAATTCTTCATTGTATGAGATATGGTGTTGACTCATATGTGATCTCTCTATTGGGATGCACTTCATGATCAAGACAAAGGAAGCTAAGGTCTTGGAGGTGTAGCTGTTCTCAGAGAATAATTTAAAGAATTTATTCCTTGTGTATTTCTCGAAAAGCTAAGTGTTTTTCTCGAGAAATATAAAGAGCTCTCGAAAAATCGCTTTGATTTTCTCGAGAAGTTCTTTTCAGCTTAAGTCTTCGAAGGAAATCCAAATTTCTCGAGAAGCCATCTTTATCTCTCGAGAAGTCTGTAGTTTTCTCGGAAAATCCTTTGATTTTCTCGAGAAATCTTTGCTGATATTTTCCGAGAAAATCTTTCCTCTCGAGAAGTTGATTCGATTTCTCGAGAAGTTCTTGTTTCTTCCTAAAAGTTTATTTTGTCTTATTTCTCGAGAAGTTCCTTGTTCTCGAGAAATCCTCTTTTCTTTCTCGCGAAGCTCTGTCAATTTATTTGAAAGCCTTTTTCTGAGATCCAGCCGTGATTTCTCGAGAAGTCTCCTTTCTCTCGAGAAATCTGTTTCTCGTTCCTTTAATCTATGTTTGCCGACTTCTGTCTTCCGTCTGTTTGACGTGACTCCTTTTCTAGCTTAAGGCCTAATTATTCTAATTAGATCTTCTCCTATAAAAGGCCCTCTCTCTTAAGATTTAAAAATAATAATTATTCTTTTGAGAATTGTTCATGACCTAAATTCTCTCCCGAATCGAAAAGAACGTGAAAAGCGCCGCTCGCCGTCGCCTACGATTGGAGATCGTTCTTCTCTTTGGATTTGTCGATTTCTTTCAAGAAGGGTTCGATTGATCCATACTCAGGTTCTACAATCTCTATTGGATCGTTTCGGATTGCCAAAGACA
>JAWHQI010002672.1:0-29036 GCA_033032865.1 Dactylorhiza incarnata | reverse complement strand
CCCCCCCCCCCCCCCCCCCCCCCCCCCCCCCCCCCCCCCCCCCCCCCCCCCCCCCCCCCCCCCACCCCCCCCCCCCCCCCCCCACCCCCCCCCCCCACCCCCCCCCCCCCCCCCCCCCCCCCCCCCCCCCCACCCCCCCCCCCCCCCCCCCCCCCCCCCACCCCCCCCCCCCCCCCCCACCCCCCCCCCCCCCCCCCCACACCCCCCCCCCCCCCCCCCCCCCCCCCCCCCCCCCACCCCCCCCCCCCCCCCCCCCCCCTCCCCCCCCCCCCCCCCCCCCCCCCCCCCCCCCCCCCCCCCCCCCCCGCTCCCTTTCTTGTTCTACTGCTGGAAGGAGAAGCCCGACTCCTTCTTCCTCTTGGGTGCTAGGGCAGCCGCAAGCTAAGGGAAGAAGCTTCCTCCCTAGGGTTCCTTCAAGGGGAAAATCACAACGTTGAAGTTGTGCGCCATTCGGAGAACGTGGAAGCTCCGGAGCAAGCTTGGACACCGTTTTCGTGCGCGGACAGCCGCTACGTTCGTTAGCCGTCAAATCCGGGCGCGTCTTCATGGTTCAGAAGCGACGTCTAAGGGTAATGATTCTCTTTACTCTCATTTGGACACGTTCTAGTCTGTTCCTTGCATCGTTGAGGCCTCCTACCCAAAAGGGTGAGGTCGTGGCCTCCGACGGGTCGATTCGTGTTATATCCGTCAAATCTTGCATACATGTAGAGTCCATACGTGAAATGGACGTAGGCGCGCTGTGTGAAGCCCATCCGAGACGGTTCGTCCGGATTGGTGATGCTTTTTGGTATTATGCGTGCTGGGGAAAACTCCGTGTAGATATACTGCTTCGTAGGACTAGAGGGTGCTACTGCATGCGCAGCAACGCCTGGGGGTGTGCACCGGGAAGCACCCGAAGTTAGAAACAGAAATGGAGTTTCTGTTCACTACCGCCGGCGTTAGCGTTATCGCCGGGTGGTAGCTCCCAGACTTGGATCTGGTGAATTTTGGACGTTCTGAGGCAGTGGGAGTGCTACTGCATGTGCAGCAATGCCTGGGTGTGTGCCCCGGGAAGCACCCACAGCTAGAAGCCAAAATGGGGTTTTGTTCACTGTCGCTGCCGACATTGAATGTCGCCAGGCGACAGCTCCCAGACTGAGTTCTGGTGTTGTTGTTGTGCCCACCTGTTGAGAGGACCTGAGGCCTTTGTGCCCGACCCGTGAGGGTGTCCTGGTGGATGACTTAGCGGCCCGTAGGGCCGGCTAATTGAGAATACCTGGGCTGAGGGAACGACATACTCGCTCTTCGTGTTGTACAACGAGAGCTGTGAACAACGAGCATTTGGCGAACCTGAAACCGCACCATTGCAGCACCTGATTAGTGAGTCTCGTACAGCATGTCGGGAGGCAATGGGAAAGAGTCTTCGGACTATGGTATGTTCACAATTAAAGCACGGGAGAGCCCCCGGTATTCGGGCCACCGACTTTAGCCTCGAAGGGCAAAGCCATCAAGAGTGGATGGTGGTGGAAGGCGTAGTACACCAAAGAGTGCCTGAGAGCACGAGATGTGGAGGCCATTCCCACGTTTGTGATTGTTGCATATGTATGAACTGCTGTGGGCTTTGCTAGTCGCACTCTTATATATATATATATATATATATATGATGCTGAGACTGTTTTGCAGGGACGGTTATAACTGCCACCCCCTTGAAGGGGTGGGGTCGTTATATTTTGGTCAGCTTTAGCTGACCGTTACCCTGTTTTGCCACTGTTTTTGGTGGGCTTGTTGTACAGGTGCTGGACCAAGCGGGAACATAGTGGGCCGAAACCCCTGCGCTGCTGCGGCCTTGAAGGCCTTTTGACACCTGTTGAGAGGACCTGTGACCTTTGTGCCCGACCCGTGAGGGTGTCCTGGTGGATGACTTAGCGGCCCGTAGGGCCGGCTAATTGAGAATACCTGGGCTGAGGGAACGCCATACCCGCTCTTCGTGTTATACAACGAGAGCTGTGAACAACGAGCATTTAGTGGCGAACCTGAGACCGCACCATTGCAGCACCTGATTAGTGAGTCTCGTACAACATGTCGGGAGGCAATAAGAAAGAGTCTTCGGACTACGGTATGTTCACAATTAAAGCACGGGAGAGCCCCCGGTATTCTGGCCACCGACTTTAGCCTCGAAGGGCAAAGCCATCAAGAGTGGATGGTGGTGGAAGGCGTAGTACACCAAAGAGTGCCTGAGAGCACGAGATGTGGAGGCCATTCCCACGTTTGTGATTGTTGCATATGTATGAACTGCTGTGGGCTTTGCTAGTCGCACTCTTATATATATATATATGATGCTGAGACTGTTTTGCAGGGACGGTTAGAACTGCCACCCCTTGAAGGGGTGTGGTCGTTATATTTTGGTCAGCTTTAGCTGACCGTTACCTGTTTTGCCACCGTTTTTGGTGGGCTTGTTGTACAGGTGCTGAACCAAGCGGGAACATAGCGGGCTGAAACCCCTGCGCTGCTGCGGCCCTTGAAGGCCTTTTGATGTTCCTTCTGTTTTTCATGTATGGCCGGCCTGCGCGCCGATGTTGGTAAACTGTAAGGCCGTCGTGCCTCTTTTGTTGTGGAAATCTTTTATTCCTATTAATAGAAGTGGACATACCCGGGTTCGGGTTTTGGTGGTTTATATATATTTTGTCTCTCTCTTTTGCTTCCGCATAGAATGCTCTGAGTTAGGTTCATTGTTTAGAGTTGTTCGATATTTCAATTAAGTGACGTTCCCGTTTGTTTTGTAGTATATGGCGTGGGGCCCCGGCCGGACCTTCTGTCATATGCTTCTTAACGGATGGGGGTGTTACACCTAAAATGTGGGACGACGACTCGCATCAGACCTTCTCATCCGAAAGCCAGACTTTGGATCCAACTGCGAGCATTGCATCGAACACCGGCAGCACTGGATCGTCCGACGTCGGCGAGGCCAAGTATATTCAACATCGATTAAGTTACTTAGCTTCCCGTTAGCACATTCAGTTAATTAGGACTGATTTCAACATTTCAATAAACTTTGAGACTAATTATTTCTTGCTATTGCAATTTAAGGGACCTATTTCATAAAGACGCGTAATTTTAGGGACTCATCCGAAAATAAAATCTAATTAGAATGGTTGGAACTGAAAAACATGGTCAATAAAAGCAGCAAATTAAATTGCATCGGCTCCCGCTTGGAAGAAGAGAGAGAAACAGCGGCGGCGATGCCATTTCTGCTTCCTGTCACGGGTTTGCACAGAGAGAGAAAGTTTTAGTGAGAGAAAATAACACTGATACACATATATATAGAGAGAGAGAGGAGAGAGAGGGAGAGAGAGAGAGAGAGAGGAGGAGGACGATGGCGATCTATCTATCTACTTGGCAAGCATCATTAATCATCCTTCCCCACCATGCAGGCAGGCATTAAGTGAAGCGCTGGACAAAATAATACCCCAATAATATAATTATTAATGGCGGCAGCGGCCCTGCTGCTTTCAGAGCAGCACTCATATATATATATATATATTATTATTATTATTATTATTATTATTGGAAGGAACATTGGCCCCATCTCAACCGCATTATATGGGTCGGCCGGAGTAAAACTCAGGCCGGTTAAATGGGCGGGCCGGAGGGAGTGGGCCCAAGGTTCATCGGCCCCGCGTGAGTCCTATAACTACTCTCGTTGTTGCTCTTTGGATTGTTGTCAGCCGTTCGCTGGACAAGCATGTTTTTCTGCTAGCTAGGGTGCGTGGGGCCCACACAAGTTCTGCACGTACAGGTAATAGTAAATTGAATGCGGAGTCGGACAATCATCGGATCGGATCTGTACGATCTCGTGCTCGTTAACGGGTCCAAGTGTGTGTTATCATGTAGCCCAACAGGAGCAGCCAGTCAGCCAGTTTAATGTGTTCTCGTGATCTGGATTAATTTTCATTTATTTATTTATTTTGATGAGACATCTTCTCCATAATAATTTTAAGCACGTATTTTATAAGAAACAGACATTAGTAAATTATCACAACAATTGACACGTACACACACACAAGAGCGGGAGTACCCTCATGCCCCGCGAGCGACAATGCGCCCCCGCCACCCGCGAGGGATGGTATTTGAGCGCAAAGTCAGGCGACGCACGGGGGTCACCCAATATATATATAATTCTATTTGTTTATATAGTTATCTCACCAGAAATTATAATAATATAATTCATGGCCATATATAGGTGATTACCGATCGCTATGGGATCGCCGAACATACTCCCATGCGCCCTAGAGCATCCGATTGTCCATTGATGATCTCCGATCCGCGGTTGACGAGCACTACGAGATGGCCGACCCAATATTATAGCCGTTCGCCGGCGGGAAAGTGAGAGACATGGAGGAGATAGGAAAGACGCGAGGGCATTTTTGGAAAACCGAAAATGTGAAGGATGCGTAGACAACACAAATGTTCATCTCCATGTACAATTTCATATATAAATAAATATAACAACATATTTTACACCTATGCTACGGGAGAGCAAATCTATCGATGATGTTGTGTGCCGTAAAACCTATTGTAAGCTTGATTTGAAGGAATAAGAGAATGCATGTGCAATTTAATTCACAATTTCATATTGAAGTTTAGGTTCCAATGCGATTACTAGATTATTAGAATTACATAGAAAATGTGAATACAGACATATTTTTGTTGCCCTAATCAAAAAGAAAAAATATCACGGCCATGAAGGCTCTGTTTGGAGGGACTTATTTTCACCGGTCAAGCGGTTACGGCCGCATGAACCGAACCTTAATTATTGTCCGGTTCATGCGATCGTAACCGCTTGACCGGTGAAAATTAGTCCCCCCAAACGAAGCCGAAAACCTTTTGATTCATGGAAAATTTTGCTCCGTTTGGTATAGTGGTGGTGGTCGTGAACGCGGTGGTAAAATCGTCATTCATGAACGCCCATCTAAGGAACTTCATCCACTTGAACATAAAAGTGAATGAAGTTCCTTAGGTGCCCGTTCACGAATGATGGCGTTCACGACCGCCACCGTCGTGGCAAACAGAGCCTTTGAGGGTGAGTTTTTCCAGCCATGAGAGGTAATGCGGCCATCTAAGCTACCAAATTCATGGTGCGAGTCAAACAGAGCAAGACGCCGACATCTACCAGTATATGCTAGTTAATCTTGTGCATTTAATAACGGGCATTTCATTTATGCAAGCTTATGTTTAATCAACTTTATTGGTTTGAGGTGTTGTCATGCTCATGTGCTCCAGTCCTACAAATTACAAATATTGCATAAAAGAAAAATAAATAAAAATAAAAAATTCTCATTCAAAAAAACTAATTTAAATTCATTTCTTTTACTTTTCTGCCGCTTTGATTTCCACTTCCTCGAGCTAAATTTCCTAGAGCCAAAGGCAGAAACTTTTTTTCAGTGCAATCAGAAAAAACTGTCTATATTTTTAATTAATTTTTTTATATAATATATCTAAATATAGAAAAATCTCTCCATTTTGAAAGAATTTTTTTAGTACAAAATACAAATTTCAGCGAAATTGTGTAAAATTTAAATTTCTTCTCTATTGTACTATCACGAAGACTTGGGCTCCGTTTGTTTCGACGGCTGGACTGCTTTTCGTTTTGGTGAAAACGGAGGTTTCCCAAAAATGAGCGTTTGCGGGCAAAAAGCGACCATCCGGCGTTTCTAAAATAAGCAGCGCTCTTCCTATTTCCCAACCACAGGGGCTACTCACTTTTTGATCCACGCGTTTACTCCTAATCGCCGCTCACAGGTTTCTTCGTCCCATCGCTCAAGCCTCTCCCTCTACAGAGCGAGGGTTTTCTCTTCTCACCGTCGACCTCCTCCAACCGCACGCCAGGTATGCTTCCATTTTTTTCTTCTTCAGTTTCTTGCTTCTCCATGTTGTTTTCTCTTCTCACCGTTTCTCTTCTCACCGTCTTCCTGTTGCTTCTTCTCTATTCACCGTCGACCTCCTCGCAAGGTTTGCCTCGTCCGTCGGGGTTCCCGTCCATCCCTATTTTTCTTCCTGCTTCGGCGACTGGAGGTGAGTCCCCTGTTTTTTCTTCCTGCTTCTTTCGCAAGTTTTGCTCATTCCTCAGATCTAGATCGCAGGCAGATCTGCTAGTTTGTGCAGTTTTTTTTGGTAAAAAAAATCTGTATTTGCAGAAGCTTCTTTCTTTGTTTTGACAGATCTTCTCACCGTTTTTTTTGGCAAATCTGCTTCTTTCTTTATTTTGTGCAGTTATGGTTTTGTTCATACATACATTATCTTTTTTAAGGTTATGGTTGTGTTCATAGATACAAGGACATCTGGATACATGCGCTGATACAGATGGAGGTGTAAATGAGATGATTGTGATGCGTGATTCGATCGCACAGCAGTTGCATGATGCTAGAAGGTAATTTTCATTACAAATAGTTTATAATTTTGACGGAGATTGATGAATCTAAACTAATTACATATTCACTTTTTTAGGTGATACTTACACGCGGGATTCGCAAGCAGTCGACCTGCCGCCGATGAATAGTTTGTTATTTTATGTCGTACAACTTCAAAAACTTTGATATTTTGTTTTATTTCGTACTCTGGTTGTAGTTTGGTATTATAAAAAAATTACTATTTCACAAAACTCCGTTTTTAACAAACGGTATTTTATGCACTGCTTTTCGAACAACTCTGTAAACTCCATTTTACACAAACAGTTTTTTCCTGCAAACTCCATTTTCAGAAACAGCTGCTTTTCCAACATCTATCTCTGATCAACAGCTTTTCATCAGCAACAGCCGAAACAAACGGAGCCTTGAACTCATGAACTTTCACTCAAAACTACCAAGCTCACTAAATAAATCTTATTTTATAAAAAAATTAATGAATAAATACACTAATACAGCATATAATATATATAAAGCAAAACAATAATTATAGTTTTATTAATATTAGTGAAAAATACTTTTTTTAATTAAGTGGGCAGCCACTCACACTAGGCCCTATGTGAGTCCGTCCCCGTGGAGGAACACATCTAATGAATTTTTTTCTTCTCTTGATATTAAAACATAAAAAAGGAGTTCAGTCTCTATCAAACACATCTCAACTTAAGCCCTATTCGACCCACAACCGTTTTGCAAATCACAATAACAACATTTAAAACATCAAAGGCATGCTTCACTAAAATCAAAGGAAATAATGCTTCAGAATTCGGAAAAAAAAGTCAAATCCTTTTTTTTTAATTCCTTGGCAGATACTAAAAGACCTTCAGGAACGAATGGGCACAGCCTGCAAGTTCGGCAATGTAACTGAACGCAGCAGCTCCAGCGAAGAAACCAGCCCCAAGAAATGTGATAGGATGGTGTTAGCCGAGGCCTGCAGAAAGTCAGCAGAGTTGCAACATTCAATTCACACACTAATGACGAATCAAACAAGCGGAATTTCAAAAAGACTTTAAATTTCTACTGTTTGATGCCAGATTTGCGCGGTTCGCTTCATTTGAATCCGAAGAGCATGACCAAAAGAGTTTTCCAAACTATGCTCGAAGTTATGAGAAGTAAAGTTGTGAGCCTATGGCTCTGTAGTATAGAAAGGTTGTTTACCCGGTAGAAATTGGTTTGATATAATCAGGGGAAGTTGTTTTTTGAGTTTTCTCCGGTGAGCAATTTAAGGCTCAGTTTGGCACGACGGTGGCGGTCGTGAACGTGGTGGTAAAACCGTCATTTATGAACGGGTTCCTAAGGAACTTCATCCGCTTTTATGTTCAAATAGATGAAGTTCATTAGACGAGCGTTCATGAATGACGTTAAGAGTGATGAGTTCGAGCAATTGATTAAAGCATAAAAATAATATCCTAGACAATACATGGTGCGGGCCTAGCTCCATAATTAGGCAGACTTCACATCATTAGATTTAAATTATGAAAATAGCCCCTCCAAACTCTAAATACCACTTTTAGAATTAGGCTGTCTTCACAGTAACAAGGAATTCGACTTCCCACTGTTTGATGGAAATCAACGTGTGCGGTCGACCGAAACATACTGAGGAAACTTGCTATCAGAAGAATGAGTACCTACCCCAATGACCACGACATCCCCATACACAATCAGACATAATTTTGCTCACATCTCCTCTCTTCCGCGTGCGCTTCTACTTCTGGAGTTGAGAAGCTTCCGGGGCATTCACGAGATACTATACAAAAATCGAAGGCATGTTTCTCTTTTGCGTCCACAAAATATATCATGTTTCTCCCATAGAGCTCTATGACGCCTCAGGTGCTTTGCAAACTCTACATTGCCAAAACACATTATTATCGTTGATTGTGCAACCACCCCAGTTACAATGTTATCAGATCAAGTGTAATGCCTCTCACTCATACCAGTCAGCTTCGCTCTATCCTTCGTGTTCCCAATTCTTACTTTGTTGTCAATCAGTAGTAGTCTTACACATGATCATAAATGCTCAACAACTTTTTCATATTTTCTTCCTGTTAGCGAAATCCATGTAATAGGCCCATATACATGCCCATTTAGATCTTCTTCTCTTTAGTCTCACACCTTGTATAGGTTTTTCTGTCTTACTCTCTCTCCTATATATATGTGTATTCTTTCCTTGTATTTAGACACATGAAATATACATAAGTTTTGGAGGATTTCAACATGGCATCAGAGCGAGAACGATTTCAATTCTGAAACCGGCCTCCACTTCTGTCCGCGCGGTTTTTTCTGTGAGACCGCCTCCTCTTGTGCGGCCTCCATTCTATGAGACCGCCCCCTCTTCCCTCGTGCTACTCCCTCCTTTTATAATCTCCTTATCCTCTGTCAGCTGGGTCCCACCGCTGGTCAGACCGCTGCTCCAGTCCGTCGCTTTTGCCCTCTCCTCTCCTCTCCTCGCGCGGGATTCTCTTCTCGCCGCGTCTCCTCTTCTCGCGCGGACTTCTCCTATTCGTGATGTTCAGATCGCAGCTCTTCTCTTCACGCGATCTCTCCTCGCTGCTAGCGGGCTTCTCTTCTCGCTGTCCACGCGGTTAAGACCGCTGCTCCTGTCCGCCGGCCGCTGCGATCTCCTCGCGCGGGCCTCTTCTTTTCTCGACTGCTGTGACCGCCGATCTCCTCGTCTCATGCGGGCTTCTCCTCTTCCCTTGCCGCGATCTCAGCTTCCGTTAAGCGCACGGTCTCGCGCGGTTTGTTTGCTGTTTTTACGCGCGGTCTCCTATCTACTGTTCGCGCGATCTACCCGTGATCTCCCCGCTCGTGTGATCGCGCAATCTCTCCTCTCGGCTCCCTGCTCGCTGCTCTTGCGGTCTCCCCAGACCGCCGCTCCTCTGCCCGCTCCAGTCCGCTGAGGACTCTTCTTCTCGCACGGTTTGCCGAGTCCGCTGCCACTCAGACCGCCCCTCAGCCAGCTGCGGTCTCCTTTCTACCAAAACCGCCCGGTCTCCCTGCTCTCGTTTTTTTCTCCTTGCTGCTTCAGTCATGGGTTCCTCGGTAAACTCCTATGAATTGCCTGCTGCTTGTATAACTCCTGCTCCCGAACTCCGCGATGAGCTTCGGATCACTACTATTTCCCTGTCCGGCAAGAAAAATTCTGTGCCTTGGGTGCACTCCGTCCGCCGGGTCCTTCAGGCAAAAGGACTTTTACTTCATCTCACGCAGGCACCTCCTACTCCTTCTACCGACGATTGGCTGCGGAATGACGGTCGTGTTCAGACATGGCTTCTCAACTCAATGGATGAAGAACCTTACCAAATGGTCATGTATCACGAGACAGCCAAGGGCATGTGGGACGAGCTTCATTCCTTGTACTCTGGCAAGGACAGCCTCCAGCACCTCTATGACATTATTACTGATCTCCAGGCCCTGGATACGAGCGGGGCTGCGGACATGACCTCCTTTGTTGCTCGTGCTAAGGGTCTTACTGAAGCATGGATCCAGCATCAGCCATCTACCACTGATCACGCGACTCAACGGACTCAGAAGGAATCCGTCTGTATTGCTATGATGATGGCTCGTGTTCCTCCACATCTGCACAGTGTTCGAGCTCAGATACTCTCCTCCACTACCACCCCCTCCCTTCATGATGTTTGTTCTATGTTACTAAGGGTAACTCCTCCATCTGAGACTCCAACAGTTTTTTCTCCAGTGCTTCTTCAGCAACCTCTCCTGCCAACTCCTCCTCCTGCTCGTGGCTCTTCCACCAGGGGAGGACGCCACCCGTCTCGGGGACGAGGACGTGGTGGCCGCTCTTCTTTGAAGTGTACTTACTGCTCTCGTGAGGGTCACCTAGAAGCTACATGCTAACGCAAACATGGCCTGGCTCCGCATCTGGCCGCCTCCGTTACTCCAGCCCCTTCTGCTACCCCTGACACTTCCAACCTTGGTGCACCTACCCGCCAAGAATATGAAGACCTTCGCACTCAGTTCCAGCAGCTCCAAGGCAGTATTGATAGGCCATCTGGCTCGGTTGTCTCCTTCTCTACTCAAGGTATATCAGGGATTTCTTACAGCTCTCACTGGATTGTTGACTCTGGAGCAACTCATCATATCACATCTCAGAAACCGCCTCGGTATTCGACAACCTCTCACCCGCCATTGATTATTGTTGTTAATGGTGACACTACCCCAGTCTCTGGTGCTGCTGATCTCCGCCTCACTCCTACCTTGCTACTCTCCTCAGTTCTCCATGTTCCGGGCTCCCCGTTTAACTTGCTTTTTGTCAGCCAGTTAACACGGAATCTTGACTTTTGCATAACTTTCTCTCATTCATTTTTTGTTTTGCAGGATCGCCGTACACGGAGTACCATTGGTAGCGGTCGGCTGACGAATGGGCTGTATCTCTTGGATCTCCCACCTATCAGTCTTTCTTCCATCTCCACTTCTGACTGGCATCGTCGTCTTGGGCATGCTCCCCTTCCGGTTCTCAATAAAGCTCTTCCTGATGTTTTACTCCAAGAGTTTACGTGTGAATCATGTATCTACGGCAAGCAACATCGTGTTTCTTTCTCTCCTTCTTGTACTCGGAGTGATACTCCGTTATCTTTAGTTCATTCTGATGTATGAGGTCCATATAGGATCCCCAGTATTTTTGGACATCGCTACTTTATCACTTTTATTGATGACTACTCGCGTGTTACTTGGCTTTATTTTCTTCATGATCGCACTGAGATAACTTCTGTGTTTCGTACTTTTCTATCTGAAACACGCACGCAGTTCTCGACGCCGCTTAAAATACTCCGCACCGATAATGCCCACGAGTACACAAGTCGGTCCTTCTCCGCTCTGTGCTCTGAGTTTGGTGTTATCCACCAAACCTCATGTGCCTACACACCTCAACAAAATGGCGTGGACGAACGGAAAAATCGTCATCTTCTCGATACCGCCCGGTCCCTCATGTTCCAAATGCATGCCCCAACAGATTTTTGGCACTTTGCTATTTCAACTGCTTGTCACCTCATCAATCGCATGCCCTCATCCGTTCTCAGCTTTGCCACTCCACTAAGCCTTCTTCTTCCATCCACTCCTCCTTTCCCCCTCACACCTCGAGTTTTTGGGTGTGTTTGTTATGTTCACAACCTTGGTCCGTCAGCAGACAAACTTGCTGCTCGCGCTACCAGACAAATGTTTGTTGGCTACTCTCGAACTCAGAAGGGCTATGTGTGTTATTATCCTACAACAGGTAAAGTGACTGTCTTGGCCGATGTCACTTTTTAATGCATGATCTTCTGACATAGAGTATCATCGGTATGATGCTAACTACAAAAGAGGAACATACATTTTGAACACCACCCTTAAACTTTTACTTCCATATCTCAGACATCCTCCCCTTTCCATCCTTAGACAGGCTCTCTCCAACTTTGAGTGTTGAGTTTTGCTGTGAGTTCAGTATTTATGGGAAGTGCTAATGCTCTAGCTTTCCCTCTCACCAATCTAGAAGTGATGCTCCAACTTATGCATTCTGATGTTTGAGGTCATTATAAAACAACTAATTGATCTGGATTTCAATATTTTCTCACTTTATAGGCGATCACTTCAAGTTGACACGATTAAACTTACTTCGTGATCGCTCAAAGGTTTTACAACATTTTGCTATTTATTGCTGAAGTATGTACCCAGTTCTCTGCCACTATTAAAGTCATCAGAAGTGAATTCCCACGAGTATTTTAGCCAAAATTTTCCAAGGAATTGAATTTCTTTAAGCATTATTCATCAACCTCATCTTCTTATACACTACAATAAAATGGTATTGCGTAACAAACAAATGATCATTATTTTCCAAATGCATTTCCCATCTAGTATTAACATTTCATCATTATGACTGGCTATTATCTTATCAACCATATTTCGCCTCCTTTCTCCACTCTTTTTTAGTTTACCCCTCCCTTTTTATGACTCCTCGGGTATTTGGATGCACATACATGCTCATTATTTTGCTCTCCCAGGATAAATGCCACCATGTGCGACTGAGAATGTGTTTGTGGGGGTATTCAAGGACTCATAAGGATTATGTTATTCCCCAACTACCAAGAAGATTATAACCTCCAATGATGTCACCTTTATTGAGGATCAACCATTCTCACCTACTTTTCCACGTCTACTTCTAATGAAAGGCCTTGTGCTATATCTCTTGTCGTTAATCCTCTTATTCTTGATTCTCCTCCTTGTCCTAATAATCATCCTATTCTTGAGTCCACCACCATAATCTACTATACCACCACACTGACCAACTCTAAACTATTTCGTTTATCACAGATTTGACAATCAAGACAAGTCTTCGACTGATGATACTCCTACGCCGGAAGATTTTCTCGTTTTCCTTCTCAAAGGTAAGCAAGCGTTCATGAACTGCCCATTATTTGTCAAACTTTACTTTCCTTCATCCGAGGCTCCCCCTTCACAAATTCGCTACTTGTTTGCGAACCATAAATCGGATGATTCTGTTGAGCACCTAAAGGAAAGGCCAGTCGCTTGTGGTTTACTCAGAAGTGGGTTATTGATTACAAGGAGACTTTCTACTCATTCACCAACTTGACATCTTTGACGACGATTAGAGTAAAACCGATTTTTCTCTATTTACTCATTGTTGCCATGGGCATTACAATTCTACTAGTCTATGCTGATGATGTATCATCACCAACGATGTAGTAGGGATATCCCAAGTTAAGAATCATCTAGCTACACATTTGCAGACCAAGAATCTAGGTATCCATTATTTTTGGGAATTGAGATTGCTACCCGTGGTCATTCCGTCCTCTCTCTGAAATACTGCACGAATCTTCTTCGGGATATTGATTTTTGGGTTGTAAACCAGTCGATGACGCAAATGTGAGGCTTTCTTCCATTATTTCTACCTCAAATCCACTATGCCCAAGCCCAATACATAGTACTATCTTCATTTTGTTGGAAATTTGGTATATTTAGCCATCACACTTCCAAACATTTCCTTTGTGGTGAGCATTTTGAGTTAGTTCATGCAACTTCTCCATGTCATCGATTTGCAAGAGGTTGAGCACATCTTTAGTATCTAAAGTCTGCTCCCAGACAAGGACTGATTGATTTATTAGCCCATCCACACTCTCTTTTAAAACCTAATCTAATGCTAACTATGTTGATTCTATTGATGATCACAGCCCTCTATGTACTTATCTTAGCAAGAATCTAGTCAAGAAGAGTAAGACACAACCTGTCGTAGTTCGTTTCTTGGTAGACTTCAAACATCGGTTGATCTCTTGTGGATTCAAAGCTTATTGCTCAAAAGCCTTTTGCTTGATTTTGGACGTCAGTATCTATGTTTGCAATTCTTTTCTGTGATAATTAGATTGTCACATATCATTGAATATTGTCTTTACTGAGCATAAGAAGAATATCGAGGTTGATTGACATTTTATCAAAGACAATGACACTCTGTGAGGTCCAACTTCATCAAGTTTTCATTACTTCCTTGATTGCAGGCATTCGAACAAAAGCATTACCTCACCCTTTGTATTTCGTTCTCTCCAAACTACGCTCATAAGTTATGTACGCTCAAGCTTACGAGAGAGTATAGATATTCATTGTGTATTTTACTTTATTCTCTCCATTTTGCCCACACCCGCTGTATAGAGTACTAGTGAAATCCTCTCTGTATAAATATATATCGTCTTGACCCTGTTTAATCAACTGAACACTCTAATTCAATTCTCTGCAGTGGAACTTGTAGCTAAATGCTCTAACAATACTATCTTGAGCTTATAGATGTTATTCTTCAAAGATAAGCATACCTGAACCAAGAACACATCTAAACCCAAAACAGGACTCTGGCCTGGAGATATACCCTGGTAGTATGGAGCTGCTGAGGAAGTAAGGGCCTTGGCAACCAATAATCCAACAGTAGCTTGCATGCCAAGAAGTGAAGCACCCATGCCTATAACATTGAGAAAGATACCATTTCGCAAACTTTTGACCACATCAGCACGCGGAGGAGCCTGAATTAAAAGATGTTATAGATAAAACATGACATGATAAGTCAAATGGCAGTTTGCTGAGAGACAAATGTATGGTATATCTTATCAAATCATGATTTCAATAACAATCTTTGAATAGCACTAGTAGTTATACTCAAAAATCAAAGCTTGCTTGCTCGAAGTTTAAGCAACTCGATAAAAATTGATTTACTCCAACTCGAAGACAGCTCGCTTGAAAATAAATCCACTCAAGCTGAAATTGACAATATAATATACATGAACATACACATTAAGTGCTTTAGTACAAGCAATCACAATTGCACATCGCATAAATACGCATATATGCACATTTATGTATGTATACATATAATATATGCCAAATATAAAAAAGGGCAGCCTGGTGCACAAAGCATCCCCGCGCAGCGAGGCTGCGGGGAAAGGTCCCACCACAAGGGTGAAATGTAGGCAAACCTTACCCTGTATTTTTGCAAGAGGTTGCTTCCAGAACCCGTGACCTCAAGGTCACACAGCAACACAACCGGTGCGCAAGGCTCCCCTTCAATATATGTCAAAATATAACTTTTTAAATAAAAAATTCAAATTATATATATAGTAATCTTAGTAATTAACAATATATATAAAATGAATAAACTTTAACATGATTCGGGTTGAAACAAGACTCGAGATCGATTACTTCAATTTGACTCAGCATGAATCTACTATACATAATAATTTTTTTATTTTATTTTTTAGTTGAAACCAACTCACTCGAACTCAACCAGTTGTCACCCTTATTCATGAAGAACGCGCACATTTTTCATAGGGATGAGATACATCACGACAAAGAGGTTGGAAATAAGCAGAAGCAAGATAAGCATTCGTCAATGTATACTTAATTCATATATATAGATACATACAAACACACACAATCATGAGTTTGTATTAGAAGCAGCAGCAACAGGAGCAACATGTTACCGAACTAGATGATGATTGTTGTAGATGTCGTCCGACATGTCCGACATGTCGGCCGACATAAAGGTTTGGGCAAGAAAACGCCACGACATCGACATTTTAAGCAAAAATGTCGTTTTTGAAAATATCCCCGATATATCGGTCTTCAGGCCCCGATATATCGGTCTTAACCGATATATCGGGTGATATCTCGCGGACGATATATGGCGAGTACTATAAATATATATATTTCATTTTTTTTAAGCGTCCGAGTGGTAATATTGTTTTGTGCTACATTTTCTGTATCTCTCTGAGCCAAGATTTGACTTCTTTCTCGCTCACATTTGACGCTCTTTATGTCGTTTACTATCGTCAATGCTTCTTTTTGTGCAATTTATAAACATACATTGTGTGTATATACGTTTATTGTTTAAATTATAAACATACATTATGTGTATATATGTTTATTGTGTAATTTATAAAAACACATTACGTATGTAACTGCACATATTTATAAAAAATGTTTATATATATGAATAAATTTATTTAAATATTAAAATCCGACATTGTAAAATATCCCCGATATTTCCCCCGCAATCCGACATACGATATTTCAAACTAAAACCGACATGAACCCGACATCCGACATCTGCAACCTGATTAGTGACATGGAATTGCAGGTTTACACATGTCGTGCTAGGCGCACGAGTGCACAAGAGGCAGAATGTATGGAGTAACGACATGGGGCCTGCAGAGGACGGGCTGTGGACCGAGGCGTGGTCTCTCCATGGCTTGGGCGAGGAATTATCTTAATTATGAAATTGTATTTTTTTACTATGCTAGCCATTTGACTTATTTTCTTTGGGCTATTTTCATCTCATTCCCTCCACTCAACCCTCCTCCTTCTAGGTACCGAACCCCCACAGATCTCATTTGGCCCGACCTGCCCCACCGCTGGGAACCAGCTTGCCCTCACCGCCCGCTATTGCGCAACCTGTAACCACACCATAGTCATCACCGCGCCTCGCCTGCTTGCCGCAACCGAGTGGATTCTTGTTTCGACACCACTGCCTCCAATCTCCGTCGTCCTCGTTGTGCATGCCCTCTACCCGAGCTATGTACGGCTCTCGCATCACCGTCGTTGAAGCCGCACTCTTCGCCCACCTGGATGCCCACGATGACCCTTCGGCATCGATCCAAGCTACCCTTCTCCGCATCAACGCCTGGTTGTCCCAACTGACACCGCAACCCTCACCTTCCACCACTTTCGCGAACGACACCTCGTTCTTCCTGGGACCGCCGCCTGACATTGCCGACGGTCTCCCCTCTTTGGCTGATCTTCCCATGCCCTGCGGGTGTTGAAATTCTCGACTTTCAATGGGTTTGACCTCATCGGATAGCTTCTTAAAGCGGAACAGTTTTTCGACCTCTCCCGCACCCAGAAATCTCAGAAAGTCTCAATTGTCCTCCTTGGTATCCAAGACTCCTTCATCCACTGGGTTCGGTGCTCCGCCAATCCATGACAAGTCTCCCATGAGAGGGCTTGAAGCAATAATGTTGAAACTCTACGACCTCCTCTACGTCGGGAATGTCGTGGAACGACCGTGCAACAATCTCCAGTCGGGTTCCCTTAATGACTATTGAAGAAGAAGTCATTGCGCTTGTGACTCATGTTTATTGAGGATGACTACGAGGTCACTTCGATAGAATTAAAGTGTTGGAGGTAGAGGGGCCTCCCTCCATCGGCTGGACTTACCTTGCTACTCGGTTGATACTTGATAGGAGACATTAAAGTGTTGGAGGTAGAGGGGCCTCCCTCCATCGGCTGGACTTACTTGCTACTCGGTTGATAGGTGATATTATCTAATACTGAAAATTGTAAGATTAAACATCAACAGAGAGATACAAATGTCGAGACAAGCTCGACCCGAACTCTTGAGATCTGGTTCGCCCTAAAAGCCTCTCTCACCTAGGAGAGCCTAACACTCACAATGTCTTCCAAAGATGCATAATAAGAGACATTACCACTCCCTTATATAGGTGAGTGAGAATTACAAATTACAATAATGCCCCTTAGGGCTACATAAGCAGAGGGAGAGGCGATACATGTCCAGGAGATCGTATCTGTATCAACACTCCCCTCCAAAAAAACGACCTTGTCTTCAAGGTTGAGGTCCATAGGGGCCATCCGCGAGCGTCAGAGGATCCCAGTCTCCGAAGTCAGGACCGTCGTCTTCAGATCCAACTAGCACGCACAAGTATTTGAAAGCTGTAACAGCCCTTAATTTAAAATTTATAATAATAATAATAATAACAATGAATTTCCCCTTCTAACCGCACCCCCCCCTTCGACTTAAAGCCGCTCCAGTTAGGTCTCCAGTATCAAAAAAATCCCGCAGCCGCTCCCGACCCCGTCTCCCGCTGCTTCCGCTGCTCCCGATTCCGTCTCCCGCACGTAGCGCCGACGCCTCCAGCCTCTCCTCTTCCTCCTGCCAGCGACGACGCCGCTTCCTCCTGCCAGCGACGACGCCGCCTCCTCCAGCCGGCGACTGCGTCTCCTACCCCTCCCCTGGCTGACGACAGCTGCAGAGTGCCGCCCTCTCCCCCCTCCTTCTCCGTCCAGTGGTGCAGCAATCATTTCCCCCCTTGTTTCCTCAGGTCGACCGTGCCTCCTCCTCCTCCAAAGAGGTCGACAGCCCTCTCCCTCTCCGTTTCGGTCAGCGGATTTCAAGGGGACTCCTAGGGTTTCGCTCGAAACCCCTCCCCGTGGACTCTTGAGCCCAGACCTGGTCTCCTTGGGTAAGGATCTCTGCCAAATCTTCGAGTTCAGATTTGCCCTAATTTTTAGTGGTGATTTTCGCTCTCCGATCGACGTAATTTTGTCGGTCCACCTTGCGTTTGTCGTATAATCGTCTAATCCCGACTTTGTTTGTGTTTCCGGTGTCGCACATCAAATCAGGTGGTGGAATCGCTTGAACCCTCCCCAATTTAGGGTTTCCGTCGCCTCAAAGCCGCCAAACTCCGGATCCTTGTGGTATCTTCTTCTCCCCTCACCTTGAGGGAGGTAAATTGCTAATCCGCTTCTGATTGTGTTTTCACGAATTAAACTGCCTGTGTTAGCATATGGTTTGTTGCTTGTCAAATATCAAATATTGCCTGCGATTATTCCTGAACAGGTTCAATAGTGCCTTTGACCTTGCTTGCGCCGCCTAGCTGCCGCTAGCAGTTCCTGCTTCACCTTAAGGCAAGTGGAGAAATTCCCTCTCGCTTGCAAACAAGAATTTAATTTCTTTTACTGGTTTTCTAAATTATTATCAATATCTGATGGCATAAGCACTATCACTCGCGAACATGTCGCGTTGCGATAGGAATCTCCTCGGAAAAAAAAAACATGAAACCCTTAGGTCTTGAGTGTCATAAGCGAATCGTGGAAACTAGGTTTTAGGTGGTGCAACGTCTTGCTTGCATGGTCACGGTGAGCATGGAATACCCTTATTCTGGTGAGCCTTACACTTGGACTTGAGTGTGAACCATGTGTGCCCATCATAAACACCTACGCATTTCATAGATAACAGCTTATGTCGATGCAAAATACTTGTTTAGGCTATACTCCGGAGTAGGCTAATATTTCTAGATAGTTTCAGCTTGTTTCAGTTACCTGCCTGTTTCACTAGCCTGTTTCAAGAGTTAATTGGTACTTTAGATTTATTTCTGCATGTACTTAAAATTTCAGCTTGTTTTCTATTATTTCTTATTCTGAGGCATTTTCCTTCTGTTTGGATTTGCCTTAGGGTTCGTGACCGCGCCGTCTGCTCCCTGAGTTTTCTTCGTTCAGCTGCAGTTTTGCTTGGAGGTTCTATTTTGATTACTGTGTCAGCAGGTTCTATGTATTTGTTTCAGTACTGTTGGATCTACTTTTCTTGTATTAGTTATTGTCAGCCCCATAAAGGATAGCCCGATCCCCGCTCAACCTCTGCAAGTTATCCTCGGAGCTCAGGGCAGAGCTATGCTGAACGTCGTCACTCAGGGCGAGGCGCTTGCATCTACCGACGTCATCTCTGGTACGTTTTGTGTAGAATTTTAAATTTTCTGCATTCTTAAATCTGACTTACCTTAGACGAACAAACTTGCTATGCTTTATGTTTTCCTTTTTAGGAAGTTTTAGGGTCAAGAATAAGTGGATGCAAATCTTATTTGACTCCGGTGCATCGCACTCTTTTATCGCCCGCCGCATCGTGGACCTTTATAGTTGGCATACTTCGCCACTTGAGGTTCCTTTTGAGATTTTTGTACCCGGTCATCTGCATCTCTCAACCAGAGGCGTTCTCAATTGCCCGATCCTGCTTGGAGAATTGCAAGTCGTCGCCGATCTCATAGTTCTGGATATGACAGAGTTCGACGTAATCCTGGGCATGAATTGGTTGGTCGCGTATCGAGCAAAGCTGGACTGTGTGGCGAAGAGGGTCAATCTCAGCATTAATGGCAAGGAATACAGCGTTCATGTTCAGACCCGCAGTCACCTGAAGGTAATCTCTGTTGTACGAGCCACTCGACTTCTTAGCCAAGGATGTTCTGTCTGCTTCGTTTATGCTTCGCACTCGGATGCTATCTCTCCTAAACTCGAGTCTATTTCTGTTGCTTCGGAGTTTCCTGACGTGTTCCCCGCCGAATTGCCTGGGATGCCTCCTGATCGTGATGTGGAGTTCTGTATTGATGTAGAGCCTGGGACGCGCCCCATATCTAAAGCTCCTTACCGCATGGCACCGCGTGAGCTATAAGAACTCAGATCGCAGTTAGACGAATTGCTTGAGCGTGGGTACATTCGCCCTAGCTCGTCACCTTGGGGAGCCCCTGTACTCTTCGTGAAAAAGAAGGATGGATCCATGAGATTGTCCATCGACTACCGAGATCTTAATAAGGTGACCATCAAGAATAAGTATCCCCTTCCGCGTGTGGATGATTTATTCGATCAGCTTAAAGGCAGTACAGTCTTTTCCAAGATAGATCTCAGGTCGGGCTACCATCAGCTGAAGATCAAGGACTCCGACGCTCCCCAGAACGGCCTTCCGGACTCGGTATGGTCATTTCGAATTTTTGGTGATGTCTTTCGAGTTGACTAACGCCCCTTCGGCATTCATGGACATGATGAACCGTGTCTTTCGTGAGTACCTGGACAAGTTCATCATCGTCTTCATTGATGATATCCTGGTCTACTCCAAGACTCTCGAGGAGCATGCAGCCCATCTTAGACTCACTCTCTCCACTCTTCGTCAGCATCAGCTCTATGCCAAGTTGGCAAAATGTGAGTTCTGGCTGGACCGTGTCGCCTTCTTAGGCCACGTCATTTCAGGAGATGGACTTTCTGTTGACCCTGCCAAGATTTCCGCAGTTATGGACTGGAAGCGACCTTCTACCCCTACCGAGATCCGCAGTTTCCTTGGTTTGGCTGGCTATTACCGATGCTTCGTCAAGGGTTTTTCCTCTCTTGCTGCTCCCCTGACTCGACTAACTCAAAAGCATGCTAGATTCGAGTGGACAGATCAGTGCGAGCAGTCATTTTCTGAGTTGAAGCAACGTCTGTGTTCAGCGCCTGTTCTAGCCCTCCCGTCAGAAGGGATGGACTTTTCAGTTTACACTGACGCTTCCGGAGTTGGTTTGGGTTGTGTCCTGATGCAGGATGATCGTGTCATTGCTTATGGGTCGAGGCAGTTGAAGGTTCACGAACGCAACTACCCCACTCATGATCTGGAGTTCGCTGCGGTGGTGTTTGCTCTGAAGCTTTGGCGCCATTATCTCTATGGCGTGAAGTGTCACTTTTTCACTGACCACCAGAGTTTAAAGTACATCTTTGTTCAGAAGGACCTCAATCTTCGTCAGAGGCGTTGGCTCGAGTTCGTGGCAGATTATGACTTGCAGCTCACGTATGTTCCTGGTAAAGCCAATTCAGTGGCAGATGCGTTGAGCCGGCATGCCTCCGTAGCCGCTTGTGCACCCATGTCAGCTATTCTAGCAGCCTTGATTGATGACCTCGATCGGATGGATATATCCATCGCGCCAGAAGGTCATGAAGAGGTTCCCGTTCCGTTATGGGTAGAGCAGGTGAAGGATTTACAGCCATCTGACCCCGCACTCCAGCGCATCCGCCGACAGGTTGAACTTGGGACTCTTCTGGATTTCTCTATCTCTGACGATGTTCTGCGTTTTCGAGGCCGCCTCTGCATTCCTGATGTTCCTGAATTGCTCGATAGTATTTGCCGGGAAGCTCACGAGTCTCGCACATCTGGTCATCCAGGCAACAATAAAATGTATCATGACTTGAAGCAAATCGTTTGGTGGCCTGGTATGAAGAATTATATAGCTCGCTTCATCTCTCGATGTCTGACGTGCCAGAAGGTGAAAGCTCAGCGTCAGCGTCCTGGTGGTCTTCTGCAGCCCTTACCTATCCCCGAATGGAAGTGGGAAGATGTCTCTATGGACTTCATCACGGGTTTGCCCCGTACTCCGAGAGGGCATGATGCGATTTGGGTCATAGTGGACCGCATGACGAAGGTGGCTCACTTCATCCCGTACAAGGAAGGTCACTCCACCGAGAAGATGGCCCGGATTTATGTTTCTGAGATAGTTAGACTTCATGGGATTCCTCTGCGGATTGTCTCTGATCGTGATTCGAGGTTCGTTTAGCACTTTGGAAGGGTTTTCAGCAAGCCTTGGGTACCGAGCTCAACCTGAGCACCGCTTATCATCCAACTACCGATGGGCAGACCGAAAGGGTTAATCAGATCCTGGAAGACATGCTTCGGTGTTATATTCTGGACTTCAAGGAGCTTGGGATGAGCACCTACCGTTGGTTGAGTTCGCCTACAACAATAGCTATCAGGAAAGCCTCAAGATGACCCCCTTTGAAGCATTGTATGGGCGTCGTTGTAGAACTCCTCTCTATTGGTCGGAAGTTGGTGAGAAGGTGGTGTTGGCCCTGAGTTACTTCAGGAAATGGAAGAAGCCACCAAGAAGACTCGTCTTCAGCTCGGTCGTGCCATTGAAAGACAGAGGAAATATGCTAATCAGCGTCGCCGTCCATTGGAGTTTGCAGTAGGTGATCAGGTGTTCTTGAAGGTTTCTCCTACTCCTGGGGTGAAACGGTTTGGTCGCCATCATAAGCTCAGCCCGAGATTTGTGGGGCCGTACACCATCTCAGAGCGTGTTGGAGGATCTGCTTATCGTTTGGAGTAGCCAGATTCGTTGTCCGGTGTTCATGATGTTTTCCATGTCAGTCAGCTCCGGAAATACATCCATGATCCTACTCGTGTTCTTGAGGAAATTCCGGTGGTTCCTGAAGCTAATCTGTCTTATCCGATTGAGCCCGCCAAGATAGTGGAATATCAAGAGCGCAAGCTTCGAAAGAGGACCATTCCTATGGTGAAGGTACTTTGGATGCATGGCAAGTCTGAGGAGTTCACTTGGGAGCTCGAGGCTGACATGCGTAGCAAGTATCCGCATCTTTTCTCTTGATCCCGGTATGTCTCCGCTCTTGTTCCTCTCTCTATTTAAGTGCCTTTTCAGTTAGTTCTCTTGACCTGAATTGCAAACCTTGTTGGAATGAATGTCATTCTAATTTTTCGCCATAAGAGAATTCTCAGAAGTTTCGGGACGAAACTTTCTAAGTAGGGGAGAATGTAACAGCCCTTAATTTAAATTTATAATAATAATAATAATAACAATGAATTTCCCCTTCTAACCGCACCCCCCCTTCGACTTAAAGCCGCTCCAGTTAGGTCTCCCGTATCAAAAAAATCCCGCAGCCGCTCCCGACCCCGTCTCCCGCTGCTTCCGCTGCTCCCGTTTCCGTCTCCCGCACGTAGCGCCGACGCCTCCAGCCTCTCCTCTTCCTCCTGCCAGCGACGACGCCGCTTCCTCCTGCCAGCGACGACGCCGCCTCCTCCAGCCGGCGACTGCGTCTCCTACCCCTCCCTTGGCCGACGACAGCTGCAGAGTGCCGCCCTCTCCCCCCTCCTTCTCCGTCCAGTGGTGCAGCAATCATTTCCCCCCTTGTTTCCTCAGGTCGACCGTGCCTCCTCCTCCTCCAAAGAGGTCGACAGCCCTCTCCCTCTCCGTTTCGGTCAGCGGATTTCAAGGGGACTCCTAGGGTTTCGCTCGAAACCCCTCCCCGTGGACTCTTGAGCCCAGACCTGGTCTCCTTGGGTAAGGATCTCTGCCAAATCTTCGAGTTCAGATTTGCCCTAATTTTTAGTGGTGATTTTCGCTCTCCGATCGACGTAATTTCGTCGGTCCACCTTGCGTTCGTCGTATAATCGTCTAATCCCGACTTTGTTTGTGTTTCCGGTGTCGCACATCAAATCAGGTGGTGGAATCGCTTGAACCCTCCCCAATTTAGGGTTTCCGTCGCCTCAAAGCCGCCAAACTCCGGATCCTTGTGGTATCTTCTTCTCCCCTCACCTTGAGGGAGGTAAATTGCTAATCCGCTTCTGATTGTGTTTTCACGAATTAAACTGCCTGTGTTAGCATATGGTTTGTTGCTTGTCAAATATCAAATATTGCCTGCGATTATTCCTGAACAGGTTCAATAGTGCCTTTGACCTTGCTTGCGCCGCCTAGCTGCCGCTAGCAGTTCCTGCTTCACCTTAAGGCAAGTGGAGAAATTCCCTCTCGCTTGCAAACAAGAATTTAATTCTTTTACTGGTTTTCTAAATTATTATCAATATCTGATGGCATAAGCACTATCACTCGCGAACATGTCGCGTTGCGATAGGAATCTCCTCGGGAAACAAAAACATGAAACCCTTAGGTCTTGAGTGTCATAAGCGAATCGTGGAAACTAGGTTTTAGGTGGTGCAACGTCTTGCTTGCATGGTCACGGTGAGCATGGAATACCCTTATTCTGGTGAGCCTTACACTTGGACTTGAGTGTGAACCATGTGTGCCCACCATAAACACCTACGCATTTCATAGATAACAGCTTATGTCGATGCAAAATACTTGTTTAGGCTATACTCCGGAGTAGGCTAATATTTCTAGGTAGTTTCAGCTTGTTTCAGTTACCTGCCTGTTTCACTAGCCTGTTTCAAGAGTTAATTGGTACTTTAGATTTATTTCTGCATGTACTTCAAATTTCAGCTTGTTTTATTATTTTCTTATTCTGAGGCATTTTCCTTCTGTTTGGATTTGCCTTAGGGTTCGTGACCGCCGTCTGCTCCCTGAGTTTTCTTCGTTCAGCTGCAGTTTTGCTTGGAGGTTCTATTTTGATTACTGTGTCAGCAGGTCTATGTATTTGTTTCAGTACTGTTGGATGTACTTTTCTTGTATTAGTTATTGTCAGCCATTTTCTCTGGTATTGTGGACAACTCTTAGGGTGTTCTTGCTTGTATCAAATCATTTTACTTATAGCATTTTACTATTGTGACTCCTTGCATGTTCATCATTTCAGTATAATGTATGACATCTGATTTTAATGAAAATGCATAGTTTTAACTTTCACTGTGGCTTCCGCATACTTATAAAACATACTAATTTCTTTTCAAAGTAATAAATTCAACACTATTGTAGTATTTCTGTTTCCGCCTTAGCAGGCATGGTTTTCCTGTTTTGCTCATGCCTGTAGCATCACGGCCCGCCCGAAGTGCGCTCTGATTCTTGTCGAGACGGGCCGTGACAAAAGCGCAGACGTGGGTGGGCGAGTACGGCTGCTGACAGTGAAAACAAAGGTCCTTGTGGCGAAGCTCGAGGTGTTGCTCGTGAGATAAGTGGTGGGGTCGTTGGGGGGGGGGGGGGGGTGGAGTAAGGGATGACAGAGTTGGCGGAGGCGAGCCTAGAAGCGGGGACCATGCGGGGGCAGGTGATCCAAGCGAGGAAGAGGTGACAGAGATTTCGGCGACAACGACAGTAGTGACATCGACTGGTGGGGTGGGCGGGGCGAGGAGGACGAATGGGTTGTGGAGAGTTCCTCGTCGAGACAACGAGCTTGTTCCATGATGCGGGAAAGAGTCGTCGGATTGTGGACCCGGAGGTGCGCCCGAAGGTGGGGTTGTAAATCCCGAAGGAAGTACCACAGGTAATGGTCGGGCGATAGGTCGGGTACATGCGTGGCGACTTCGATGAACTCGTCAATGTAGGTGGCCACAGTGGGGTTGTTGGACTAAGCTGAGGCGCTCGTAGGCATTGCCCGTCTGGCGGCCATCATAATGGCAGAGGAGTTCCTCCTTCAATATGGACCAGGAGAAGTCAGGGACCTGCTGGCGCGTCCAACACACCCAATGGAGCGCCGAACCCTCCATATAGATAGTGGCTAGAGGAACTTTCTGGTTGGCGGTGTGGCTTGAAGGTCTAAGAACTGTTCGGCGTGGACGATCCAACTGAGGGGGCGGTGCCGTCGAACACAGGCATCTCGATCCGACGGAGATGGGGCCGGGTGGATGTTCGTACCGGGGTGGATAAACCCCATGTAGTTCGGGACGGGGCAGGGGGTTGTGGTGGTGGTGGTGGCGGAGGGGCCGGTGGTCGGTGGTCGGTTTACTGCCTGACAACGATCTCTCGAAGGAGGAGAGTGAGATCCTCCAGACGTGCTTCGAGTTGATCCAAGCGATGAGTGTCAGCGGAGGCAGGGGAGAAGGCATCCTCGTCGGCGTGGAGGGCCATTAAATGAGTCCGGGGCGTGGAACAGAAGTGCGGGAGGAAGATCGCAGGCTGCGGGACTGATCGGGGTGGGGGGTGGAGGTGTGGTGGTGGTATCGACACAACGACGAGAAGTATCGGAACTGCGATGGACTGTGTGTCGGCGGACGACTGTAGAGGAAGAGCCCAAGGGCAGACGAAGTCGTCGGTAGGCAACAATGGAGCGCCATAAATGCGTTGGGGTTGCTGAACAGCAGGTGGGGACTAGAGGACGTGTGGAAGAGGTCCGTGCGGGGACGAAGACGCGCAAAGGAGGTTCGTGCGGGACTGGGGAAGGGATGCACGACCGGCGAAGGGGTGTCGTGCTGGATCGGGCCGCAAAAATCGTATTCCAGTCTGGATTGGGGACACAAATGGTGAGACGATTTCCTCTGGACAGGCGCGAACTGCAACAAGACCAAGTTGGTAAGGAGAAAATCTTGTTTCCTATTTGGATAGATCTCTACTATCTATGATCATAGAAAAGAGGGGCCTTTTTACCATTTTATATAAATAGACTATAATATTTGTATAGATGGTAGAGGGAACTATCCAATCTTTCTTCGTCCATCAGTTCCCGATTGTTTACCACGGAGTGGAAATTTGGTAGCACGCAAGGCTCATAACATATATATATATACTCAAAAAGCTCACCATGAAAAAAAACATTCTTCACATCGATCTGAAAGATAGGCCAAGAGCGAATAGATGCAATAATAAGCATAATTCGGACAATAGTCATTTTCGCAACTGGGGCAGATGCCTCATCATAGTCAATACCATGTTACTATAGAAAACCTTAGGTAACAAGTAGAGCCTTATACCAATAAATGGTGCCATCCACAAGTGTCTTTTATCTTGTACGCCAACTTGCAGCTGATAAAACAAGTGTCCTTTGGTAGAGGAACCAGATCCCAAGTATGAGTATGAGATAAGATTCTCAATTCTTCATCCATAGCTGTCTTCCTTGCAGGTATAACTACAGCCAACTGATATGCATGAGGTTCATGGTGACAAGATGTGATAATAATAAGAAAGGATTGAAGAGGAGTTAGAGTGGTAAACAAAGACAAACGATCAGATGAGTGGTGGGGTTGAGTAGAGAGATGTAATAACGGAGCAGCATGAGAGACAGAATCCATAGGATGCAGATAATTGAGAACCGAAGGATCAGAGGAAGAGATAAATTCATGGGGGTAGGAGTTGGATCAATGGAAGGTGGAGAGGAAGGTATTTGAACATCAAGAAAAATGAGATCTACATCTACAGGTGTGGAGACGGGTAAGGGAACATGAGGCCGTGGTAAGCATAATAGAGTTGTTTTCTAGGAAAAAGATGTGACAGAAGTTACGAAGACATCCGACAACAGGATCATAGAAGCAATATCATTTATATTGAGAGTTGTAGCTAAGAAAAACACAAGCAACAAATCTAGCCGACAATTTATCCTGCTCAATGGAGGGTAACATGAACAAAGCAAGTGCAACCGAAAACCCTAAGAGACGGGTAATCAGAAACAAGATTGCATAACTTTTGATAGGGAGATAAGCCCTTAAGCACATGAGTAGGAGTTCTATTGATTAGGAAGACACTGGTGAGAACAGCTTCAGCCTAAGACTGAACAGGAACAAATGCACTCAAGAGGAGGGATCGAGTAATATCAAGGATATGACGATGACGTCGTTGAGCGATCCCAATATGTTGATGACCGTGCCGCAAGAGAATTGAGCAAGTGTTTCTTGAGAAGAGATACTGAGAAAATTAATGTGATGTACATTCCTCCCCGATTCAGAGCGAAGTGCTTAAATTTTCATGAAAAATGAGTAGCCACCATTGGATAACTCAAGATATTTAGTAAAAGCACTTGATTTCTTAGAAATTAAATATAACCATGTAAATGGGAATAATCAATCAATAAACAAAATAAAATATTTATTTCCTCCTTCTAAAATGTAAGGAGGACCTCATACATCAGTGTGAAGAAGGTCAAAAGAAGAAATAAATACATACTAACTAAGGGCCTGTTTGAGAGAGCGGTGGCGGTGGGAAAAGGAGTGGTAGCAAAATGAGGGTAGGAAAAGGAGTTATGGAAAATGTCTATTGCAAATGAAAAACTGTTGGATGAACTCCGTTTGCAGAGCTTTTTAGAAAGGAGAAACACATTATAAACTGCTTGGCAAAATTCGACATTGTGAAATTTTTCGAATCTTTATGAAGCGAGCAGGAGTTAGTCAACTTAGAGTTATAAGCAAACAACCAGAAGCAAATGGAGGCAAACAAGAAATCTTTATTGATAGCAGTACTTCAATTACAGGGCAAGACATGCTTGGCGAGACATGATTTCGCCAGCACAAACACCAAAGAGAAAATTACAAAGAGTTGAAGATAACTTGAGACCGCTCAGACCGCGCGACCTCCCTGTGACTTGAGCAAGCTGCCAAACCGCAGCGACCTGCCGATCACAGAACACCACCAAACCGCACTCCTTCTTCCGACCTCCTGATTCTCCCGAACTCCAGCACCACAACTCCAAGCCGCAGACCGCCCGAACACTTTCAGAGGAAGAGGTGATCGCTGCTGCCCGCACTATCCGCAGAAGCTGCACAAGAGAAGTTCAATCAGCAGACCGCCCGGTCAGACAAACAGAGACCGCAGGAAAGAAGAGAACTCAACTTACACTTGGTGTGTCTCGATTTTATTGTTGCCGATGGGTCCTATTTATAGGCGTGAGACCTGATCCAGTCACCACCCTATGAGATAGGATCACCACCCTCCAGACCGCGCGACCTTACCGGTCATACCGCGCGATCAGCAATAGTACTCCTGCTTCATTTTGGTGAACTCGCCAGCTTCAACATCGACTATGAGAGACCGCCACTCTCACAGCAGATCGCGACTCCAAGGGAGATCGTCAGACCGCCCGAAGCTGTTCACCCTCTGTGTTCGCCCGAGACCGCGAACACAGCCAGTTCGCCATCAACCCGCGAAT
>JAWHQI010002671.1:0-29083 GCA_033032865.1 Dactylorhiza incarnata | reverse complement strand
AAAATCCTTAATAATATATGATTCAAGTAAATGATACAACTTGTGAATAAAATAGGGTATACTTACTACTATTATCAGAACCCTGTATTGGACTTCATCATTTCCTTCATTAATAGTGGTATCATCATCATTAATGTGGCAACTGATGCACTTTGTGATTGCGGCAGATTAGGTGAAGGTGTATTGGTGGAGGGAAGGTGTTTATTGGTGTAGGTGACATTTCAACAACCTCAGTATTTGTTGTTTTTCAGCAACAAGCAGTGTTTTCTGCTCCTTGTCGTAGGGCGCCGTAGAATAGCATTTTTTGGAGGCATATTACTGCAAAGTAATAAGATGCAAACGTTAAACATCACATTAAATTATTTAGAGATATCATAAATGGAAGAATTGCATTACAGTTTCGATCTAATGAATAAGAAAAAACTTACGTACCGTTTGGATTAGCTTTACATGTTATGATCACTGTCGTCACAATATTGCATAGTGTTCATCATCCTCATCTATTGACTCATCTCCATCGACAATATTATTAATTTCTTCTCTTCTTGGATTCTAGTTAGAACTTCTATATTTATAATATCAGGTTCTATATCATCTCTCCCTAGGAATTGCAAGTTTGATCTTCGGTAGCATATATTAATTCAGTTTCTGAGGACTCGTGTTGTTGAACTATGTTATCATGCATCTCCTCCACTTCTAGGTCAGCGTGTTCCTCTATGTCCCAAAGGTGTCTATGACATACAAGTTGTGCAATTTTAAGGATCGCCGAGTTTTGTGTCATCGACATAGAACACTTGTTGCACTTGGTTTGGAAGAACAAATGGATCATCTTCACACCAACGAGAAGTTGTGTCGATGCTCAAAAATATTTATCTTTATGCATAGTCTTCTTCCCACCAGTGTCAAACCACTCACACCAAAATAATACTACTTTATATCCATGAAGATAGGTCAATTCAACGACCCTACTTAATACTCCATAAAACTCTACAAGATATTTTGTTGTTCCCCACAACAAGTTAAACCACTATTTGTGTTGTTCGGCGATCATCTCGATCATGTGTATGAAATCGTACTTCATTAACAATACAACCAGAGTAAAATTTTGTTAAGTATGATTGTGGACCATTTGCCAATGCCCATAATTCTTTGGAGACTTCGCCCGAGTTTGTGTTATGCACTCTATTTATCTATACAAAATACAATAGGAAGCTAATTAGATAGATGATACTATAAATTAACAATCTTCAAGGGTATCTTCGTATTTGAGCTTACATGCGCTTGAAACCAATGATGAAACTGCTCTTGATGAGTTTTGTCAATGTTTCTTTCATTTTCGTCTTTTAAGCTCCTCCATGTGCTTACTATTTAAAAAAAGTACATCAAATTTGTTACAAATTAAGTAAGGAAATTGAGCTCTTTCATGAATCGAACCTTCGGAAATCATCTACTTCGCTACATTGTTAATATAAAGTTATGAGCTGCATCTAGATCTTTTTTAGAAAGTGCTTTGCAACGGCGAAGAGGTCCAAAGGGTCTCACTTTTGATGCATAAACCGACAATTCACACTCTTGTTGATGCTCCACTGAATCTTCATTTCTATTTTCTTTATTGAAACTTGTTTCTATTTCATTTAGGTACATTGACACAAAGGTCAAAGACTCTTTTACAATATATCCTTCAGCTATAGAACCCTCTGGACGAGCTTTATTACGTACGTATCCTTTAAGAGTTTTAAGAAACCTAAAAGGAAAACTCAATGATCATAATAACAAAATTGTTCATTTATGCTATGTAAGATATAAAGTATAAATGCATAAAGAACAGTACCTTTCAATCGGGTACATCCAACGTGAGTGAACTGGGCCAGCTATCTTTGCCTCTTTCGGAAGGTGAATAGCCAAGTGAATCATTACATCAAAAAATGCTGGAGAAAATATTCTCTCCAATTTGCACAAAATAATTGGGATATTACTCTCCAACTTCTCGATATGTTCTACCTTTAGTGTCTTTGAGCATAAAATTTTAAAAAATCTCCTAGCTCGTATAGTGCCTCAACGACATCTGCGCGTAGAACCCACGAATGCCAATAGGAATTAACCGTTGTAGTAGAACATGACAATCATGAGATTTAAGTCCATAAATCTTCCCATCCTTTACGCATCTTGAAATATTTGACGCATATCCATCTGGAAACTTGACATTTTTTAAAAAATTGCAAAACCTTTTTTTCTCATCGGAAGATAGATTATAACATGCTTGAGGTTTTATTATAGTACTTCCATTTCTAATCAAGTGTAACTCCTTCCGGATGTTAAGGTCTCGCAAATCTTCTCGCGCTTTTTCCGTATCTTTGTTTTTCCATCAATGTTCATCAATGTGCCCAAAACACTATCACAAATATTTTTTTCAACATGCATTACATCAATGTTGTGTCGTATCAAAAGCTTATGCCAGTAAGGTAGTTCAAAGAAGATGCTTCTCTTTACCCAATTCCTTCTTCATTGTGCGCTTCCTCTTCCGCTTGCTTGGGTGTTTTCCAAATTTATCAAAGTTATGTTCGAGTTTGGTTAAATCTGAAAGCAATTGTGCGCCACTCCACTCCCTTGGTTTTGAACGTCTTTCTGACTTTCCATCGAACAATTACTCCTTCGATAAGGGTGATCATTATGTAGATAACGACGATGTCCCATGTAGCATATCTTACTTCGAATTCTTATAGAATCTGTATCATATAAACAAGTTGGCATGCCCCGTAACCCTTTGTGGTCCACCCAAATAAATTACTAAGAGCTGGAAAATCATTGATTGTCCACATAAGAGCAGCATGCATTTTAAAAGTCTCTTTGGTGTATGTGTCAAAAGTCTCAACACCATTCCATAATTCTTTTAATTCTTCTATCAGTGGTCTAAGATAAACATCAATATCTTTTCCAGGCGCACGTGTGGCCAGGAATTAATAATGACATCAAGAAACTCATCTTTCATACCTTTGTATAACGGCATATTATATGGAATTAGCACAACTGGCCACATACTATAAGAAGTACTCATATTTCAAACGGATTGAACCCATCAGTAGCCAATCCAAGCCTAACATTGCGTGGATCTGCAGCAAAACTAGGATAATGTGCATCAAAACTCTTCCATGCAAGTGAATCTACCGGATGACTCAACGTACCTTCTATCTCTATATGCTTCTCAGTATGCCACCTCATGTCAGCTGCTGTTTTAGAAGACATATAAAGTCTTTGTAGCCTTTGTGTCAAGGGGAAATGCCACAAAACTTTTGAGCAATTAATTTTCCTTTTCCTTCGTTATATTTCCAACGTGGTTCTTCACACACAGGACACACATCTTTCTTCTCATTCTCTTTCCAAAATAGTGCACAATCATGTCTACACGCGTCTATCTTCTTATAACCCAAAACCTATACCAGAAAGAAGTTCCTAGCCCAGTAAACAGATTTTGGAATAAGATTACCTTCTGGCATCACGTCCTTTAGCAATTCAAGAAGCATGTTAACTGACTTATCTGACATCTTGTTCATTACTTTGATATGCAGCAGTTAACAATGAATGCTAACAAAGAGTATTTTTTGCAACCTGGTATAGTTCACGTCTGACATTACATAATAGACTTGAAAAAGTTCCCGTACTATCTTCGTTAGAATGTTCTGGAAGTTCTGCATCTCCAATCTCATGTATCAAATCAACTAAATCATCGATGGCTTCAATATCATCGTTACTTTCATGACTTTGAGAAGGTCCACTACTATGTTACTATTCGAACTGAACACAAAAAGAATTAGTCAGTTTAGCTTCTCCATGATGTATCCACTCCTTATAATATCTGTAAAACCCTTTCAAATGCAAGTCTGCTTTAACTTCAATGAGGCTCTTTGTTTTAGTGTTTCGACATACATTGCATGGGCAAAGAATTTTATCTTCAAAGTAAATAGCATTTGCCCGTGCAAACTCTAAAAATAAATCCACGCCTCTAGTATAGGTAGAACTGAATCTATCTGCTTCATAAATCCAGCTTTTATCCATAGCTAACAAAAAAAGAATGGGATAAGACAATATCATGAAGATAAAAAACTAGTACATACAAATAAAAAATGAAGAACACAAAAGAAAGTAGAAGATTAGAGATACAACATTTGTGCCCAAATCACACTCACAGTAAACTATGTGAACAAATCCATTGTTTGGTTGGAGAAAGAGGTGGAAATAATATGTTATACTAAGGAAATCTATGTGAACAAATCCAATTAGACAGCACTTTTATTGGGACGCTCTAACCTATAATTGGTGTCTAATAGATATGTTCACAAATTAGCACCAAATCACATAGCTTTGTTGTAATTAGATTTGTTCACATAACATATTAAATCACATAGCTTTGTTGTCTAATTAGATTTGTCAATATAGCTTTATTCAATTTTTTGATGGGTGAACAAATCTATAAAAAAGATGTTGTATAACAAATCTTCTTAGACGACATTTTTTTGTTAACGTGGCCTAGAATATGCTTTGTAATGAATATACTTTTGTTCTCATCTAAGAAAAGCACCATACCACACAATAGTTGTGGCTGCCAACATTTGGTGGAAATAATATGATATACTAACACCAAATTAGACAACCACGTTAACTTGTGCAGGAGAGTAAAATTCTGAAAAGACAGTGCTAAATGCTGGAAAGAAAATGCCCTAAATTAACCTGAAAAATAATCACCAAATCTAGATGAGAATACGTCCTAATTTTTGGGAGGAAGGCCTAACAGCTGGAAGAAGAACCATTACAACTACATGTTGAGAATAAGGCATTACAACTTTGGGAGGAAGAAAAAAAAGGCTCTGGATCTGGGTACCTGAAGATCAGGCGTTACAACTTTGGTAGATTTTTCTCCTCCGTCGAGTTGAGGTTTAGGAAGAAGAGTGGAGGCCTTTTCTGTGGCTAGGGTTGAGGAAGCTGGAATTTCCCCTGTGCCGAACCTTAACCAGAGAACATTCAAGATTGTATGCGAGTCCTCGATTAGCAGCAGGAACGATGGATGGAGGAAGAAGACTGTAGGTCTTACCAGAACCCTTAACCAGAGAACATCCAGACTGTATGCGAGTCCTCGATTAGCAGCAGGAACGATGGATGGAGGAATAGCGCAAGGAGATGAGGAGTCGTGCTGATTCGCAGGAGGAAGAAGCGAGCCGCGATCAAGGACGGGACGAGTCGAGGGTTTCGAGAATTAATATGCTTCAGGATCAAGGAAGGGATGGAGCTGGGTTTATGGAGGGAAATTTCCCTCCAAATAATTCATGCTCATAGTTTTAAGATAAATATTTAAGTACGTATGCGCATCAAATTTGGGAGGTGCGGTATTGTAGGATTTCGCGATCAATGGTCGAGATGCATCTCCCGCAAAAACATCTGAAATACTTCTTCTATACTGCTTTATCCACCGTGGGATCTCGCAATCCTACGGTCGAATCTGCTCGCGCACCTCCGGGAGGTGCGCATATGTACCCAAATATTTGCGTAATTTTAAATGGGGTCATTTATGCAAGTTTATTACATAATTTGATATGTTGACTCAACATTCTATATGTGACTATTTTTTGCTCGATCTCGAGAGATGGCTCGCGCGCCATCATGATCAAAAATATTTGAGCTGAAGCTCGAGTAGTAATCGAGCTCCAGCTCAACGAACTCGAGCTCGACTCAAAATCGAGATTGAGCTCATTGAACTCGAGTTCGAGATTGAGCTCATTGAACTCGATCTCAACTCAAAATCGAGATTGTGCATATGTGTGTGTGTGTGTGTGTGTGTGTGTGCATGTTGCATGGGGTCTGTGTCTGTGTCTGTGCATAATCTATATTTGCTTGTGCATGTGTGTGTCTGTATCTGTATGTATGTGTGTCTGTGTACGTACGTATGTGTGTCGGTCAATGTGTCTGTGTATGTGTCCATGTATCTATACAAGTGATCTGTGTCTGTGTCCATGTGTTTGTGTCTATGTATATATCTATGTCTGTATGTACACGTGCTTGTCTGTGTCTGTGTATTTGGGTTGTGTGTGAGTGTTTGTCTGTCTATGCATGCATGTTTGTCTGTGCTTGTGTGTGTCTGTGTTGTGTATCTATGTGTGTTACACACAATCTGTGTCTGTGTCTGTGTGTTTGTGCGTGTTTGTGTATTTAAAGCTCATGTACACAGTCGGGCAATGTCGAGGCGGGGTATTGTCGAGCGGGGAACATGGGCCTCATGTGCGCACATGTATTCGTGTGCGCGCGAGAGTGCATTTGCGTGCGCGCAAGAGTACATTTGCGTGCGCGCAAGAGTACATTTGCGTGCGCGCGAGAGTGCATTTGCGTGCACGCGGGTTCGTGTGTGATTTTATTTAATTCCAAAATTATATTAAAAAAATTAATGTTATATTAATTTGCATTCATTTTTACATTTAATATATTTTTAATTTTTAGTTTTGTTTTGTTCAAAATTTTATGGAGGGAAATATTCATCCGTATATTTCATTCAGTCATGTGAGAGAGAGATAGAGCTGCATGGGAGAGAGGCAGAAAAACTTTTATAAAAAGTTAAAGATTTATAAAAAAAACCCATACGCGCAAAAAATACATATCGCAATAGTACCACATATCTGCGACAGCCGAGCACGAATGTTTGCGAGCTGTAGGAGTACTGTCGTCGCGTTAGAGCACTATCGAGGCGGGGTACTGTCGCGCGCATACAATTTTTTTTTTCAAAAAAAAAATAATAATTCAAAACTTTGATAATAAAATTGTACAAAAATTGAAAATAAAATATGATATATTTTTTGTAACAAAACTTTAATAATAAAATATTACTTTTAGTAAGGACAATGTCTTTGTCACAAAAAACTTTCATGATGTCGTTACAATTGATACTTATTGTGAGAAAAGTTTTCTATTTGTAACGTAACATTGGTGTTGTTACAAATACTTATAGTTATAGTAATGAATTAATTATTATTGTAACAAAATTTAAAATATTCGTTACAATAAAGTTAGTTTTTGTAACAACAAAAAATCTTTGTTACTAAATATAACTATTAGTAACAAACTGTGTTTCAGTTACATTCCAGTCCTTACAACAGGTGCAGTTTGTTGTAGTGAAACTATGCTACAAGCACTCTGACTTTACTTAAAGAAGAACTGGAACTCCTCATGCGGGTAGTCGGGGACGCGACACCCAGCTCTATGCGTATCCAGGACATCAAAAAACTGTTGCGGCTACGCCTATCCACAACTTGTACTTCTTCTCTTGTCGTGAAGGGGGGCGTCTAGAACTGGCGGGAGTGGCCTCCTCTTTGCCTTATTTTAGTTACTTTTTCTAATTAGTCAAACGACAAAGTGAAATTCTTATTTTCCTCTTTAGTACTTATGTTGAATTATTTATGCATTTTATAATTCATACTTCTTATTGACTTTTCATCTCATCATTTCCCGTTCACTTTCTTCTTTGGATTTCCTTTTGTATACATACGTTTGTATTCATTTAGTATGTATTTACCTATTCTTTTGTGTCACCCATTCTTTTAAAATGTTGGATACTTCATCACTTTTTAATTTATTTATTGGGCAATGTTAAAGATACATTGCCGTTTTTTATTCATTTATTTATATAGCACACTTTCATGTATTTATCTGTGTGCCTTTTCATATTTGCACACATATAAATCCTTTACGTGCCTTTTTGTATTCACACGTTTACTTTCATTTATTTTCATGTTGGGAGGACATTCACCCACCTCCACTAGTTTGGTACATCCTTAAAATGGCCCATTGCATTAATGCATCAATCTTTTTTATTTTCTTTATTCTCTTGTATTTTATGCATTCGCCTTCATCATTAGAAATGTGATCAACTCTCTTTTTTACCTTTTAATTGAGACGTTGATTCACTACATAGCTTAATTATATGTTTGATTCGTTACTCTTAAACCATAACAGTAGTGTCACAGTTTATATAAACAATAAATGACCGGAAATAAGGGATAAGAACTCACCCCGGCCTTTCCATTGCCTTTATCTTTACGTGATTCGTCATTCTTCCCTCCTCCTCGGGATGCCATGTCCTATACAAATATCACCATCAATTTACTTTCCAATCCCTAAACATTAACATTAAAATAACTCAACATTGTCTGCTAAACGCCTTGGTTTTGCTGCCCTCAATTGCATTTATATGTTAGGCTAATTGACGCTGTCAATTTAAGTCACATACATGTTGCCTACCTCATCTTAAGTCTTCTAGGTAGGTTCTAAGTGGCCTAATTACACCAAAACAACTTTAATTGAACTAGGTGTTGGCTGTCTTAGCTTTAAACCAAGGGATTTTCACCAAATCAGTGAGGGAACATCACCCACATACCTATTCTTAAACTAATTGGTGAAATAGGGTTCAAGCTACAGAAATATTTGATGCCCTAGTGTCAAGGGAAGGGTTTTTTGCTCAAATTGAGAGGTACACATTCTAGGAATCTTTTTCCAACATTAGGAACACTTAGTGTACAACCCTCATTCTCCGAGGGTGGACCCCCCAAGGCCACGTAGGCAGAAGTCAAAGTCAAAGAGGTCAACACAAAGACCGGCAGTTCAAGGTAGAAGTAGAGAAGACCTCGGCGAGTAAACCACCAATACTCGCCAGGCTGGCGAGCATGGAACAGAAGACCTAGCGAGTATTAGCCCGGCGTGTGCGAGCAGTCCCCAATACTCGCCAGATGGGCGACTATGGCATGGTACTCGCCGAGTAATCCATAGTCGCCGGGTCGAGGGGTGGGCTATAAACCCCCCCCCCCCCCTACCCTTGGTTGCCTATAAATAGGACCCCAGGGGTACTTGGATTGGCACCTGTGCTTGAGCTTCTGGAACCCCATTTCCGAATTCTTGAGCCCGCCACCCCTGCTTGCTAGCCAAGTCGGTGCCTTCCTCGTACCTTGCTCGGCCATTCTTTGGTCTTGGAGGGGAAGTCTCTTCGGAGCTTCTGGGTACGTGGTGGGACCTCCCTGCCGCAGCACCTGGGGTCCTGTTTGTTGCTCTTCTAGCTTCTTCGTCGTTGCCAGCCAAGTCATCTCGTTGGACTGCTGGGCGAGTAGCCTCCGGCTACATCGGTCCGAATCTTGAGGTCAGGATTTTCCTGGCGTCAACACTTAGGATTTCAAAATCTGCATTACTCAAATTAGGGTTTCATTGAAATTGCTTGAAATCGTGGACTAACATAAGTATGAACATAGTAATCCATTTCAGAAACTTTTAAGAAGAAAAGAAATGAAAGAAACCCAAGAAAATTTAACCCTAGAATTTTGGCCCTACTCAATCCATGCAAAAATTCACATAAGAAGGAGAATAGTGGAGAGGAATGGATTAACTCTCTAAGTAAGAAGAAATCGGGAGAAATAGAGAAGATTTGAGGTGTCTACGGGCTGGGGCGGCGATCGACTTCCGCCTGGCGTCGTTGGTCTCGCGTGCGTGACTGGGAAGAATTTAATGAGGAAGAGTTCAACTCTTTCTCTTCTTAATCACGTAATAATCGACTCCTCCCTATTTGAGATACGCTAATTGTGACCATCATGAGTCACTTGGAATAACCAATTGGTCATATCCGACTATTTAACTGGATCCTTCATTTGATCCCATTTCCTCTTAATTTCAGCCAACATTTAATTCATTGTTACTTAAATCTAATTGTTATAACACAATTAGGAATTATGTACTACACATTATGTATGTCACATACATATTAATTATTTGTTCTTTTTTCTTTTAACGTAACTTTAAATTTACGTCGCTTTGGCGCGCAAATTTATTTGCATAGAATAATATAATTATTAATACCTGTCATCGACGGCTTCACAATATTGATGCTAGGGGTGGAAGACTGGAAGCGAAGGTTAATGATACTCAGGAGCTAAATAAGGTTGGATATGCATATGATGTCTCATCTTGTTGAATTTCTGCCTCTCTGGGCTGGTGGATGGAAGTCTTAACGGGGAGACTTTGAAGGACACTAAGGAGCAGCAGAGGTTGAAGCATCACCCGTCTTTTGATTGACTATCTCAGATAGAGAGGAAATATAACCAGGGTTAGATATTTCACCATCTATGAAGCGGTTGAAAATGTTGATCAGCTCCTGGTAGGAAACTGGTTCTTTAGTACTAACTTACAACTTGAAAGGACCTTCCCGAAGGCCACTAATAAAGGCAACTTTGGTAAAGAGACGGATCCACATCCTGGGTCCCCAACATTTCCTCCTGTAAACTGCCAACTAAGTGAGCCAGAGTCTCATTTTCTCCTTGCTTGATCTGAAAGAGAGCTGTCGGGCCGCTCTTTCGCTTCTTTGAGGTAGCAAACCTCAAGAGTTCTCTTCAAAGGTCTGCAAAATAAGTAAACGACTGAGGTGACAACTTATAAAACTACTCTCTAGCCTGATCGTCAAAGGACGTGACTAGAAGCTTGCACCTGATCCCATCAAAAAGGGTTCTCATGGAAACTGCATGACTCGAAAGTCTGCAAATGAGAGACTGGATCGTCTCTCCCTGAGAAGGTTGACAGATGAGGCTCTCTGAATCCATTGGGAACAGGTTCCCAATGAACTCGGTCAGTAAAAGGAGACGGCTCCTCCCTATCACCAGCTGGAGGATTAGCATTACTTTCTTGGAAGTTCAGCACTCTTGTTGGACCTCCCTGGGCAACAACTCTGAAGAAGTCGCGATGGGTTGTTGCGGTCAGACTACGGCGGACTGGAGGAGCTGGAGCATCTCCAAATGGAACTTGTGGTCCAACAGAGGGATTCACGATTACGGCGGACTGAGGAGCTAACCGCTGGGTAATCGCGAATAGATCCTACGTCATGGCATCCATCTGCTGGGCGGTCTCACAACGGTTCTGTTCAAAATGAAGATCTAAGGATTCTAGGACTTCTAGGGTGAACGCACTGCTGCTTGAGTTGGTTCTAGCCCCTGCGGACGGACACCACTGGATGTCGCGGTCAGACATTTCTTAATCGATCGGTTCGCCGAACTCAAATCTAAAGATCTCATGTTCATTCTATTGGCACCAAAAATGTACCTCCACAACTTCACGCTAAGGGACACCGGGGGAAATTAATTTGTGAGTTGTTAGTTACTTCTCGGCTGAGGAGGCATAGAAAAGAGGGTTGCAGGGCGGCGAGAATAGACTTACCTGCAGCGGCGAATACCACTTGTTGCGGAAAATTTATAAATCAAAAGAGAAGAAGACTAGCCAACAATAAAGTGAACGAGAAGAGACTGGATTCGAGACTGCAACCACAAATGACGAGCTTGAGGATTCGAATCAGCGTGCCTTCTGGGTACTGCTCACCCCTATTTATAGTTGTGGGGGCTTGCCCAAACAGGCAAGCTCCAAAATTATGGGCTACTCGGGGCACAGGAGAACCAGACAGAGATGAGAGGTTACATGTGGTGCAAATAGAAAGAAAAAGAGAAAGAAACTTGACCGCACGGTCTGGCGATCAGCATGGAGTCTGATTTCTGCTTTTCCTGAAGATAGCTGCTGAGAATCCCGGGCAGTCTAGGCGGTCACCGAAAAATCTAACCGCTTTGACCGATTTGGAATGTACAAAACTAGTCGCAGAATTTCGAGCAAACAATGAGCATACCCACCCAGACTGCCATCATATTATGACAATAGCATGAGTAGTATTTTTTTGAATTGTCAATATTCAAAACACATAATGAGAATAAAATGTATGACTAAATCCAATACGTCTTTTCTACTTTTTTGTTATGATCCCTATAATTTTTTTTGAATTGATGACTCGTTCTTGAAAGAGATATCTCATACTCACATAAATATTCTATACCAGAATTACAACATCATTGGTATATAATCACAAATAGTCTGGCTTGCGAGCGTATATTCTTTGTTCATTTTTCATGTTTTTTTTTTGTCACGCTTAATAATACACAGCTCAACAAAAATTGAGAGAACGAGGACACACTTTTTAAATTAAATAAAAAAACACAAATTACATTCACCTACTAAAATTTGAAATATTTATAATAAAGAAAAGTAAAATCGAAAAGTTAATTGCTTGCTTAATACATTATATTCATGTCACATTTTTTTTATATTATGTTCTGATTTTTTGTGCAATATCTAAATATAAAAAAATGTCAATATTTTTAATGAATTTTTATGTGCAATACATCTATCTTCCTATAGAAAAATATCTACATTTACTAATTGTTGTTTTATAAATTAATTCGGCAAAATTACAATGCAACGAAAAATTGAAATCTTGATCTTTCACTGAAGAACATGAGACCATGACCACCATGCCAATAAAATTATGTTTTTTCTCAAAATCATCCGCTCGTAACACGTTTTTTTTTCTCGGTTTTTGCTTGCGGTCCGATAACTAATCCGGCGGTCGAAAATCTACCCGTAACTTCCTCATATATGTGTTCCGCACCTCCCCTCGAGCGAATAGAACGCACGTATTATATATTGGGAAGCGAACATCCAACACTTGGCATGTTTGCCAACACACATCTCAAAGCACTTTGAGATGTGTGCGAGCATTCACGCAGGCCGTTGAATGCCCACACTTTAGTCCAGGGGCAGATCTAGAGGGGGGCCCGAGGGACACTGACACCCCCATTATTTTTTAAAATTGTTAGTGGATTTGGATTCCTCTCGTCGATGCAATGAATTTTGACTACTTATATGTCAAAAACGGTGGTCAGATGAGAGAGAAACAACTCCAATAAGATTGAAAAAACGTTCTCACGTCACCTAACTAGTTTGTTTTGGAACAAATATTGGCTATTCTCAGACCAAGTTCAGCTATATGCACCCCCAAAATTAATTTCCAACATGTGCCCCATGATCCTCCTACTCACCCGCTAGCATTTGTGTTTAAAAATTTTTATGCACCCCCATTTATAATTGGGCGCTGTTATTAGCACCGCGGTTTTGGCTAGTCGCACAGCACTTTATCCTAATTTTTCACGCCTTTTGAAAATACGCCTTTGTACATGCATTTTTAGGAAAATTGTCCAACGCGAAAGTTGTAGATTTCGACGAGATCTACAACTTTTGGGTTGAACACTTTTTCTAAAAATGCATGTATACGGCGTATTTCTAAAAGACGCGAAACCTGGGCATATTTCCAAAGTACGTCTTGTACATGCATTTTTAGGAAAAGTGTTCAACACGAAAGTTGTAGATCTCGTCGAAATCTACAACTTTAGTGTTGGACAATTTTCCTAAAAATGCATGGACAAGACTTATTTTCAAAAGGTATAAAAAATTAGAAAAAAATGCGGTGCGACTGGCCAAAACTGCGGTGCTAATAGCAGCGCCCTTTATATTTTTCTGGACCCACGCTGCGCCCAATGTATATGATCTGAAATTCACACCGACAGCAGCAGCATGCAAATCAGCGGCAGCATTTATGCCAGCTGGCCCACGCCATCTGGTGGTGTAAACCCAAGAAAACTACCGCTGTGCTCCGCCTTCATTACCCCCCGCCTGCACCTTAAACAGCAGCTGCCGCAACAGCGAGCGCGTGTGGCGGCAGCAGGAACCCTGGTCCGGCGGATCTGCGGTGCCATGTAGCCTTCCCTGTGGCTGCCATTCGCCTCGGCTGGGGAGAGAAATACGGGCAGCGGCGGGCTGCCCGAGGCGGCCCATGAAATTATGCACTGATCATCCTTCGCATCGCCGACCAGCTAAACGACACTTTCTTATTGAATCCGATGCCTCTCTTTTCACCCCGACCCAGCCCGTGTTCAGTCGCATTCAAAGCCAAAAGTGTCTGGGCGCCGATGCCACGTGTCACCGGTGACCACCGCAGCCGTCCCCGACGGCCGGACTATCTGGAGAAGTTATTGGTTCCTCTGGACAAATAGAAGACATGGAAATAGGTTCTAACAAAACTTCTCTCTTAAAATCTAAAAAAAAACTTCTTTATTTCTCCAAACTTCCACCTATTGACAGCCCAATCCCGTCGGAGCTTGTCTCTTAGCTCCGGCCACCTCCTCCTCCAGCTTCGGCCTGCCCGAACTCGTCTTCCTCCAAGCAGTCCGGCCGACGGCAGCTCCTCCCTCCATATCGATATATACGCGAGCAACCCCATACCGAGCATAGCTTCAAAGTTCCGGCTCCAGTCGGCACCCGGTTCTTTCCGCACGTTTGTAGAGCTCACGATTTCAAGGCGAGGCTCCAACTGCCACTTCCAGCGGCGCCTCCGGTGTCGACCTCACCAGCCTTCCGTTTCGCTCCAACAACAACAACCCAGGAACAACAATAATCTAGTTCAAGCAAACCCGACAGCGCCCTTTCTCTCTATTTCGGTCGCATGTCCATGTCCATTAACTGTGAGATCGTGACCACCGCTGTCTCCGACGAGGAGAGCCTAGGGAATATACCGAGTTTCTTTAATGGAGGAGTGCTTCTTTCAGATAAGCCTGCAATAAAAATCTAGAGGAAATTGAAGAAAGCAGGGCAAGCAGCTTCTAGGGAGGAGGAGGACAGCGCCATTTTTTTTTTTTTTTGGGGCTGCCAATAACAATTTAGGCTACAAATTAGGAGAAATTCATGGGCTACAATTAACTTTGGGCTGCCACTAGCGAAAGATTTTATTATAATATTAATAAAATCAATCATTAGATCAAATTTTTTTGGGTGATTGTTATCCGCACTACAGTTCTGGCTATCTGCACTCTTTTTGTACAAGTTATTACGCGTCTTTTGAAAATACGCATTGTACATGTATTTTTAGGAAAAGTGTTCAACACAAAAGTTGTAGATTTCGTCGATACCTACGACTTTCGTGTTGAAAACATTTCCTAAAAATGCATGTACAAACCGTATTTCAAAAAATTCGCTATAGTTACGCACATGTTTCAATCAGGGCGGCAATACCTCTTGTGCGTGCATTTTTAGGAAAAGTGTTCAACACGAAAGTTGTAGATCTCAATTGATCACTTTTCCTAAAAATGCATGTCCAAGACGTATTTCTAAAAGACACGTAATAACTCATACAAAAAGAGTGCGGATAGTCAAAACTGTAGTGCGGATAACAATCGCCTTTTTTGTGTGTGGTTTAATCATGCACTTAATAATTCCTGCTGAATCTTTTGGTTTATGCTTTCCTTCTCGAGTGATTATAACACATTTTAAACAAGGGAGTTGTTAAAGGCACCACAGTTTTGGCTAGTCGCATCGCATTTTCTTCTAATTTTTCGCGCCTTTTAGAAATACGCCTTGTACATGAATTTTTAGGGAAATTGTTCAACACAAAAGTTGTAGATCTCGTCAAAATCTACAATTTTCGTGTTGAACATTTTTCCTAAAAATGAATGCACAAGACGTACTTTGAAAATACGCTCAGGTTTCGCGCCTTTTGGAAATACGTCTTGTACATGCATTTTTAGGAAAAGTGTTCAACACGAAAGTTGTAGATTTCGGCGAGATCTACAACTTTCGTGTTGAACAGTTTTCCTAAAAATGTGTGTATAAGGCGTATTTCTAAAAGACATGAAAAATTAGGAGAGTGCGGTGCCACTAGCCAAAACCGCGGTGCCTTTAACAACTCCCTTTAAATAATTGCCTGAGGATACTTTTGGGTGCATCACAGGTCATTCTTTCGGCCCACGCGAAAAAGCACATGGAGTGTCATTTAAATGACCACCCTATAAACCCAAGAAAATAAGGGCGCTGATATCCGCACTGCAGGTTAGGCTAGCTATCTGCACTCTAATTTTCTAATTTTTAAGGCTTTAGGTTTCCCTATCATTACGCACGCACGGTGAAATCGCGAAATGCCGCTCGCCGTCAGGGTTTGGCGACACGATCCGTTCCGGCGGCCCATCTTCTGTGTTTCCAACGACATTTCTTCCTCGATTCCGGCCAGGCGAAGCTCTTCTGAACTCCGGTGTGCCTTTTTCAAGCTTCTCCCGCACGCCATTTATAATCCCCGAGGCTGGTGGCCTTTCTTCTTCGATTCCAGCCAGGCGAAACTTTTCTGAACTCCGGTGGCTCTTACCTATTATAACTAGGTTGTTCTTCATTCCTCCAGTTTTTTTGTTCGTTGGTATACTATTCTCTCCCATTTCAACTAAGTTTTATGATAGGTAATGATGTGTTATATTTATTCTAATTATAGGAACTTATTTGAAAAAAAAATCTACAGAAGAATCAATGTCTACATCTCTAGTTATAATAGGTACAAGCATACTCACAAAAAGTACGCTTTATTAGTTTATACACTATCAATTTTCACATTTTCATTAAATATATCTAAAATATTTTCTTTCATATTTTCAGATGTTACAATTGAAGAAAAAATTTAATAGAGAGCTATTCAACGACAAGCAAACTTTTCGATGTTTTGTATGATATTTTAACTGTACTTGTTTTGGCAATGAAACAGTTACTAAATATTGTTTTTTCAAGTAAAAAAAGGTCTGCAAATATCGTTTTGCTTGCGGATAGCCATTGTCTAAAAACAGTGCTTGCAAATAGCGGCTAGTGCGGATAGCCAAAAATGCAGTGCGGATATCAACGCCCTAAAATAAGGATAGTTTGTTACCTTATTTGCGCCGAAGAAAGTGGAAGAAGGTCAAGGTGTTTGAAGAGCTTGTGGAGAATCTCATAAATTCATCTTTATAGAGTCTTCATTGGCCACTAGTATTATTTTTTTGTTCTTCACAAAGTTGTGGTGATTTGTTTTATACTGGAATGGAGGTCAGGGTGCACATTTTTATCTAATAATGAGGTTTTCACTTGTTTAGGGTTTTACATGTATTTGTATGTGTTTATCTGCTAAGTTGGTTTTGAATAGTCAAATTCATTCATCTTTCTCACATATCGACCGTCAATGCAGACTTTTCTTCAAGCCGTCCATGTGCTTTGAATGAGGAAGCTTCTTCATGAAAAGAGGCTAAGACATGTGAATTGGACCTATAAAAGGAGAGAGAGGCAAGCTTGAAAGACACACAAAAAGCCAAACCAAAGAGAGGTAAAACCTTGAAGAGGAGAGTGGTAGTGCACAACCGAAGGCAACACTGGGCGTCGACATCCGATTGTGGTTTGCATAGGCAACGAAGAGCGAAAGCGTGCAGGTAGCGGCGAGGCGTCAGATTCGCGGGCTGCAGCAAGGTGCACGGTGCTCGGTGGTTGCATGCTCGTTGGTGGTGGTGGTTGTGCACAAGTGGAGACGTTGGCGGGATGAGAGTTTGTGGCAAGGTCAAGTCCTGACTTGGATCTCTTCTCGGTGATGGTGGCGGCGGTTGGTCGTCTGACGACGACGAAGGTTCGTTCTGGTACGAATCTTGTGCGTCCGTTTTACGGATTGCAGTCAAGTTCATATTACTCTTGCTAATTTTTGTATTCCGTTTTTCTGCAGTATATTTTCAGACTTATATCTCTTAATTTGAGTACTTATTTATTTTATTGTGCTAATAAAATTGTGCGAAATACGTATTTTCTTGTGACTCTATATTTAGTTGTTCATAGGGATTGCGCTTCCGCGACGGTAAATCTCAACATTATCTTTGTATTATATGTGCTATTTACCTTCTTACAATACATATACAATGATTCTCTCAAGTTAATCAGTTAGGGGTTCATATTCACAATTTCTGACATGCTTGTGGTAGAAAGATTGTGGTGAAATATTTTAGTATTTTTTATTATGTAATTAGATACAATATTTTTTTCCTTTGGACCTTGATAGTGATCTTGAAATTATTAGTTTTGAAGATTAAATTCATAGATGGATGATAAATCTCAACTTGGCTTTTTACCACTATTGAATTTTTTTTTTGATATTTTAATCATTTGAGCAACATAATTTGGATACTAGTAAGAAGATTATTGAGCAACATGATTTGGATACTAGTTTTTCCAAGGTTGAAAGTAATATGGGTAGAGAAGTGTTTTGTATAACATCTCACCCGTAATTGATGTATAATATAGGTTTGGTCGGGCCCCATAACATACAACACTCGCAAATAGAATATTAAAAGAGAGTATAAAGAATATTCCCAACAATAGCCAGTAAACACCAGAGTAGAGTAGCAATAGAAATATTCACTGAATAGTAGTAGCATAGTATTTTGGGATGACATTTTTGAAAGGTAGAATGAGACTAGAAGAGTATTCAAGATCAGGATCTCGATTCACAAAGGTTTTAACCCTTAGAAGTGAACCTATCTCTCCTACCAATTATAAGTGCGGAATGAAATTCTTGAATACTTCTTTAGAGGGGGGGGGGGGGGGGGGGGGGGGGGGAGTGAATAAGGAAGATGACCACTTATTTGATATTTTAAAAACTTATTCTCTGATTTACACTTTATATGTTTTGCTTAGGTGATTAAAGTAAATGAAATAGAAGATAATTATAGCAAGCAATAACTAAATAGAATAAAAGACACGACTTGAAATCACAGAGATTTAGGCTTTATTTGGCGCGGCGGTGGCGGGCGGAAAGGGCGTGCGGAGACGGCGGGTTGGGAACGGAGGGGAGAAGGCGGGGCTCGAAACGGAGCTGTTAGCTCCTTTTCTCAGGGCGCGGCGGGTGCAGACGCGACAAACGCCACCGCCGGACGTTTGTTTACCCGCCTTGCGACGACGTTGCCGCAAACGCTGCCGCCACTGCCGCGCCAAATGAACCCTTATAGAGGTTCCTATGTAAGTGAGTACGTCCTCTCTTCCACAACAAGTGGGCTTCTACTGTCTCTCGACCGAGATGATGAGCCTTTTCCTCTTGAGGCTTCAACCCAAATGAACCATTTACACTGGAGGTCTGAAACCACAACAACTCTTTCAAAGGGAGGGTCTGATGACCCTTTACAACAATTTGTTTGAGGGAGTGAATGTTATAGCTCTGGCAGAAGTGTCTCTGCAGAAGAGAGACTATCTTTTGTTTGCCTGAACTTCATTGTTCGGCTTCCTAATGATTATACTTCTCGTCATTCTAGTTAAGGCATCCAATAAAACAAATGAGCATTTATATGTTCTCTGCTTCCTTTTCTATCCAAGTTCCAATAGAATAGTATTAATATGGGCACAGATGTGACTGTCGACTTCTATTTTTGGAGAGCAATGACTTTTTTGGAATCTGTAGAGCTTTTAGGCATTCAATCAACGATCACTGATAGGATGGATCAACAATCGTCAATGGAACCTCTTCCACAAAGAGATAAGCGGTCAACGAACTTTGATATGCCTTCAATTTGTTTTGGGGTCTCCGGTCGACGATCGCTGAGTGATGCTGGAGGTCACCGATCAACGATCACTGATCGTTGAGAACCTTCATTTGATCTTCTGGAGAAGAGAGGGATGGTTGCCGATCAAAGGTCAGTGTTCAACGATCATTGATCGTTGAGCTTGCATCTTCAGAATGTAATCTGTGAACTTCCTTGTCACCAAACATGTTCAACGATCATTGATCGTTGAGCTTGCTTCTTCAAAATGTAATCTGTGAGCTTCCTGGTCATCGAACACTTGCTGACAGTCAACGATTATTGAACGTTGATCTATTCTTGAGATCAACGATCATTGAGCTATCCTCCCGATCAATGATTGTTGAGCCATTTGGTCACTGATCAACATTTTCCGGTCAATGATCGGAGACATAGAAGCCTACTTTTGAGAGAGTTTCTTCTTAGCTTTGTCTATCTTCAAGAATCCTAAGCTAGTGTTTGTCCTCACATAACATTTTGAGGATCTTTAGTACATTGACACATAACTTTCCTATCTATACTAATTCCTTATTTAATTAAATCTCGGAGGAATTTTTCTCAACATTCTCCCCCTATTTGATTAAAATAAAGATTGGAAAAAAATAGAGTTCATACATAGAAATAATACATTCACATAATACATTCCCGAAAGAATACATTCACGGATTGTATACATATAGAGAAAGAACATCATGCAGAAACAAAATTAGTATATTACAAAATATCTGAAGGGCAAATCCTGCAAAACTATCAATTTTATTAGACAATATAGAATGAGTACACTATCTTTTCAAGATAGCAATTTTCTTATCTAAGATTGATTTTTTGATGGTCAATGTAGGTCATAGTCGCCGAGTGACGAATCAATATTGATGTGATGAAATGATATTTTAAGCGTTCACGTTTTTCAAGACATCACATAATTTAACAAAACCCGTTTGGTCAATTTGATGAAACGATGTTCAATTTGAACGAAACGAGTTTCGCTGCACTTGTATGGATTATATCAGTCTAATGCAACTGACTAAAGTCAATTCTAAGCTCATTTGCTCAAAATAACATTTCGGGGTCGTCACCAAACATCTAGGATATCTAGTGGATGATCAGATTCTTGTAATTGGGTCAGCTAGAGTTCTTGTGACCCAACTAAAAATTAGGATGTTACAATAGCGCAGTTTTCTCAAAAGTGTTATGATCTCCTTCAACAAAAGACGCAGTAGGCCTTTTGAGGGGCCTGAGCGAGTAGATGCAAGTTAGTGCTACTTGATAGTTAAGGTGAGGTTTTAATCCATATTTAAAATTATATATATATATTAAAATAAATTGTATATCTAGCTAGCTCTTAAGACAATATTTTTTAGGTTTCAATAATTTGTGAGTTAATTATAAGATATACATTAACACTACTTACTGTGTGAGACATCATATAAGGATAATGTTTATGGTTTTAAGACTTGCTATTATTTCTCTTAAACGCGGATTACGATTTATATCCAATAATTCTCCAAGTTAAACTTAGGCTTCGTTTGGTTCGGCTTATTTGCTCCGGTGAGTTTGGACAAAAACGTCATTGTTATACCAAACATTTTATGCTTATAACTAGTTTTTTTTGATAATGGTAGTAACATTTGTCATACCAAACATACATTCTATGACAATGACGATTTTGTCCAAACTCACAGGAGCAAATAAGCCGAGCCAAACGAAGCCTTATATTATCTAAGTGCCCAGATCTAGGCTTCGTTTGGCACAGCGGTGGCGGTCATAAACACATGGGTTAAATCGTCATTCATTAACGACCACTTACAAAACTTCATCCGTTTGAACATAAATGTGGATGAAGTTTCTTAGGTGGATGTTAACGAATGACAGTTTAACCCCCATATTCATGACCGCCGCTACCGTCCTAGTTTTGAAATATGATATATAATCACTCTAGATGTTTGCACTTCAATTGATGTGTTATTCTTTATCTACTCTCTGTGAAGAGAAATTTTTATCAAGTGTGCACGCGGATTTAATGGAGTTTCCAAGGAAGAAGAAGAATTCGTTTGGCGCGGTGGTGACGGTCGTGAAAACAGTGGTAATGAATCGTCATTCGTGAATGCTCGACCTCACCTAAAAAAATTCATGCATTTTATGCTCAAAACTAGTTCATTTTCTTGGGTAGCAATTATAACCTTTGTCTTGCCAAACATACATTCTACGACAATGACATTTTTGACCAAACTCACCGGAGCAAATATGCCGTGCCAAACGAAGCTGAAGAGGGAGAGGGAGACCAAAAACGGCCTATTGACGGCCCAATGAGCGAAGGCGCACCTATGACTAGCAATTATTGGCAGCCCTACTTGTGACCACAATTGATGTGAATTTGGTATTTTCGGAACCATCTCGACGAAAAGAATCTAATGCTCGGTCCGAGCTCGTCTTATATTATGCGCGTCATTCAATTTAACCTCCTGAATGTTGGGCACCGCATCCGCCTGTTGTTTCAAATCTCAATTCCACCGCTGATTTTATGGACCATGATTCGTTTTGAGCGATGTTAAACGCAGGCCAGTTTTGGCTATTTGCAGGCCACAGTTTTTTAAAAAGGGCGATGTTAAACGCAGGCCGATTTTAGCTATATGCAGGCCACAGTTAAAAAAAAAATCATTTTTCCTTTTTAAATTTCAGGAAAAATGATTCGAATAGTTTAATACTTCATGTATTATGTGTTTTTTTTCCTTCCATGCAACCGTGTCCCTACGGAGTTTACTCGTTTGTCCGAGTCCGATGCGTTTTTAAATTACAACTGGCCTAAACATATTCATGGGTATTTGCTACAGTGATGGTGATGGCGGCGATGGCGACGATCGCAACGTCGTCGGCGATGACGGTGATGACGGCGATGGCGGCGATTGTTATACTTCGGGTAGTTACGTCGCTAGTGGAGGTTCTTTGGATAACCGCACCCCCATGGATGTGGTGCAGTTAGCGCCTTTAGGGATACTCCATCAATAGCTCTCCCAGATATACTGACGAAACAGTCACATTCAACGTAACCTGGCACGCATGATATTTACTTATTTTATGAATGCTATTTTCTTGGTGATTTATTTAGGAAAATATTAATTTGATTTTTGAATATAGTATGTAAATATGAAATTTTGCCTGCATGAATAATTTTTTGGCCTGCATATATCCGCGGCCTGCATATAGCCAAAATCGGCCTGCATTTAACATCGCTCTTTGTTTTTCTTCTTCTTTTGCTTGCAATGGACACGAGAAATCTGTTTTTGCTAAAAGTCTAGCTCTAGAACAGTTTGAGTGCGGTTAGCTCATGCTAAATGTGTCACATCTACACCTATCCTGTCACTAAATGGGCAAAATTTTTATATCCGCGTCCCGGATTTCGGGATGATCTCTACAGAGATCGAATGGAGCTCCATGGAGATAGAAACGGGTTCACTTTTACTTTAGGGTCCATTAGTTTGGACAGAGTTAGTCGCGTTTTTTTACAATGGGTGTTTATTTTCGCCCTTGGCGCACTTTTTCGCTCGGGTGCGCACTTTTATGCTCGGGCGCATACTTTTTTGCTCGGTCGCGTGTTTTTCGCCCGAGCCCACGTTTTTTTCCCGAACACGTGTTATTCGCCTGGGCGCGTGTTTTTTTACAGGACGCACACTTTTTGCCTGTCGCGTGTGTTTACCGGGCCGCACGTGTTTCACCAGAGTGCGTGTTTTTCTCCCGAGCGCGTATTTTTCCCCGATGTGTGTTTTTCGCCTGGACGCTCATTTTTCACCTGGGTGCGCACATTTTCGCCCGGGCGCACACATTTTGCATGGGGGCGCAAATTTTCACCAGGGCGCTCATTTTTCGCCCGGGCGCACACTATTTCGCCCGGGCGCACTTTTGCCCGAGAACCCAATTTTTCGCCCAGTAGCGTGTTTTTCGCCCGGCTGTGAGTTTTTCGCTCGGGCGCATGTATATCGCCCGTGACGCGATTTTCACCATGGCGCGCGCATTTTTTTGACCGGCCTCGTATTTTTTCGCTCGGGCACGAGTTTTTCCACCCGAGCATGTTTTTTTCCCTGGGCACGCGTTTTTTTTTTTGCCCGGGCGCGCACATTTTTCTCCCTTGCTCACTTTTTTCGCCCAAGAATGTGTTTTTCGCCACAACACTCATTTTTCGCCCGCGTGAGCGTTTTTTGCCCTGACGCGCATTTTTCGCTTGGTTGCTTCGCGCGGGAGCGCACTTTTTCGTCTGGGCGGGCATTTTTCGCACTAGCGCGTTTTTTTCGCACGGGCGCAATTTTTTTCGCCCGAGTGCGTGTTTTTCGCCACAACGCTCATTTTTCGCCCGAACCCGCGTTTTTCGCCCGGGCGCGCACTTTTTCGCCTAAGCGCGCATTTTTTGGCCGGACACACGTTTTTCGGCCGAGCGCACTCTTTTTCATCTGGGCGCGCACTTTTTTGACCGTGCACACACTTTTTGCCCCGGCGCGCGTTTCCGCCCGGGCGCGCACTTTTTCTCCCGGGCGCACGTTGTTCTCTAGGGCGCGCATTTTTCACCCGGGCCGACGTTTTTTGCTCAAGACGCGTTTTTCACTTGGACGCGCGTTTATTTCGCCCAAGGCGTTTTAGATGCCCGGGCGCGCGTTCTTCGGCTGAGAGCACTTTTTTCGCCCTGGGCTCGTTTTTCGCGCAAGCATACTTTTTTCGCCACAACGCTCATCTTTCGCCCGAGCGCGTGTTTTGAGCATGAACGCTCATTTTCGCCAGCGTGCGCACTTTTTTCCAAAAATGATTACTTTCTATATTTTCTTAGTTTTTATTCTAAACGTTCTTCTATTTATGTCAAACTTGTTTTTTATCCACAACCAGTCCTTACATTTATGCATGTAGGAAATTAATATTAGGTTCTTAAATTATGCGTTAATTAATGTCAGTATATGTGATCGAATGTTAGGTTTTTCATAATATATGTGATAAAAAGTTAGTTTTTTTATAATATTTTTCAATTCTTAGATTAAATTTTATTTAACAAATGTACAGAAGAATTGATTAATTCCGTAATATTCACAAATATTGTTTATTAGACGAACGCTGGATTTGGAATTAGACCAATTCCAATTTTGAATATCGTGTGAAATATTTTAAAGTCGGAAGAACACGTCAACCAACAGGAGAATAAGGACACCAAGAAAAGAACAATACTATCACAATTTAATAACTCTGGCAGTAGTTACAAATGAACAAGGCTGAATACAAGTTGCATCCAACGTGAATCATAACAGCCAATACTAGGAAAGAACTTGGTCACGGACAAAGTCCGCTTCTTCTCCGGAGCACACCGCGCAGGTGATACTCGCTCCTCGCTACCGCCGGCGTTAACGCTAGCGCCCAGCGTTAGCTCTCAACTCGCAAGCTCGCTGCTCGCACTCCAAGCTACTCGCACGCTCGCCGCGCTTCGCTTCCTCCACTTCTCGCTACCGCGCGCGCTAGCCACTAGCGCCGGGCGCTATCTCCTAGCGCCGGGCGCTATCTCCGAAGTAGGTACTCGCACTGCCGAACTTACTCCAAGTTCGATGCTCGCCAAGTAGCGCTCTGATATCTCTAACTCGCTCAAAGTTGAGGATACTCGCCACTTTCAGAATTCTCCTCTTTAGGGGGGGGGGGGGGGTACCCCTCTATTTATAGACAAAAAACTAGGGGGGTGGCGAGAAGGAGCTAACACCGGCACTAGCGCTAGCGCTGGCGCTAGCTCACTTCAATTCTAACATATCGAATCCTAATATCAAATTTCAATTCTGCCCAAACGAACAGAGTCTTTTTTATTTTAGATCTCAACTATTGTTTTTTTCATCCATGAAATGGACAGCACTTTTTATCTGGCCGCATGCATTATCTTATTAAATATATTATCTTCGATTCTTCATAGGGGGGGGGGGGGGGACATTGGATGGACATTGGACCATTTCTTGGGGTCCCCTGCTATAATTCTCCAGTGGAAATGATTTGGCTCATTGCAGCTCACCTTCGATCCATTGTGCGGAGTCGAGCAGTCGGGAAGAAGACATTGGACCAGCGATCATAAGAGCGGGAGGGAGCGAAGGCGAGCTGTCACAAAAAGGGCAAAAGAATGAAGCAGAGCAAACCCAGCGATCATAAGAGCGGGTGGGAGCGAAGACGAGCTGTCACGAAAAAGGCAAAAGAATGAAGCAGAGCAAAAGATATTTGCTTATTAAAAATACATAGAATGAAACAAAGAGTCAATTGATCATGAAATTCAATAAACAGGTTTTTGTTGTAGTTTTAAAATATGTAAACAAATAAAAACACAAAAACCGAGCATTTATATTGACCTATAAGTATCTAGTTGAACCCTTTTTAACGGGATGTGCGCACATGTAGTGTGAGTGTCGAAAAGACTATTTGGGAGAAATGTACACTTAACGATGAATGTGTTTGTTTGTTTCAGAACTTGTGTGTTTCATGTTTTTCATTTTTCGATCTCTAGATTCGTGTTTCACGTCTACAGCCAGCTGGGAGTGGTGCGGGTCTTTCACAACCCTGGGACGCTTGAGTTAACAGTGTGTTTGACTCGACTGCTGCGAGTTCACCATCGGCTTAGATGTGTAGGATGATTGCGGAGGTCCTTCACAACCTGAAGTTGCTCCCTCCACTACTTCGGGTGCCCCACGTGTGGGAGAGTGGTACATTTGGCATGTTCACGTCAATTTGATCTGTCGAAGATGGAGAGCCGAGCTATTGATGTTATTAAGGTGCCGAGTCCTAGTTACACTAGGAAAGGGAAGGCGGCAGAGTCTTCCGCTTTCTAGTATCCCCCGACACAACAAAGTGTTCTCCCTTGGCCAACAAGAGGCCATCCGACAAAACAACTTGGTGATAGGCTCCGTACTCATATTAAACCATCCTGCCATAACACTATTGGACAGTGGTGCTTAACACTCCTTTTGTCAGGAGGACGTGTTTCTACCCAAATGTTATGCGGTGAGAACTAATAAGAAGAAACAAGTGAAGGTTCGAATGGAGACCGGTACATTGATTTAGAGGCATCCTTACTATCGCTTTCAGAGTTTGACGTAATCTTTGTCATGGGATGGCTCCAAAGCAGAGTGCGTGCATAAATTACAAGTTGAAGGAAGTCACATTAACTGAAGGCGAGACTCGATTCACTGGCCTATGAGGATGAGCAAGACGATCATGTTTGCTACTAAGGCGGATGCGGGTTGTTAATTTAGAATGATTTTTCATACTGAGTGCATGAAATAAAATTTTTAAACTATGATCGTTTTGAGAACCACGTCAAAACCACGTTCTAGCCATTACGAGAGCAACACACATTGCATCCATCAACACAACATCGCAACCCAGAGCCGAGAGAAAAAACACTAACCTGAAATGCATTAGAAAATCACAAATATAAGACATGTAAACACGAAGATGTTCATGACAAATATTTACGACCCATCATCCATAAATATAGAATAAACAAACACATACGAAACCTAATGAGGCAGAAGATTTGGAAAAAGATACAAACCGTGCTAGAGTTTTTTCCTCGGATACCGACGAAGCTCCGGAGTATGAATCTGTGATCCGTCGTGAACCTTGGTTGTGTCCGGGGTCCAAAGGGAGTTGCCACCTCCGTATAAACGTTACCCATCTTCTCAAGGGTTAACACCGTCGACGTATCGATCCTTATCTTCCTTGCGGGGGAGGGGGCAGCTTCAGATTGCATGGAATCTCCTTATTTAGAGCGCAAGGATGATGAAGGAAGCCTTGGGGATGACCCTAGCCTTGGAGGGGCGAAAAAAGAGGAATTGAGAGCTTAATACCTGAAGGGCCCGAAATCCTTTGTCAAAATGCATATTTATAGGTCCTACAGAAAAATGAATGTGCACGATCAGGCACAAGGTCGTGCCCGCGAAGAACAAAAAAGTAGGCGTGAAAACAAAATAATGTGCAACCCTAAATTGGTCGTGCAATTTAGTCACACATGGTCGTGCATGTCCAAACTGCATGGGAATTTTTCAAGACATTGGTTTCCTTAGGAGTGGGCTTCCAATATCAAGTGCACATTCGTGTGTGTGTGTGTAAAACCACATGATCGTGCAAAATGGTTAAATGAAAAAACACTCGTGCGAATTGAACATGCATGGTCATGCGAGAATGAAACACATGCTCGCTTTCAAACTTTGTGTTTTGAGTTGGAATTGTTATGAATCCATGTGATCGTGTGGAAATGAACTCGCACGGTCATGCGTTTCACAACAAAGTCTAAAACAAGTCGCAATCTCCTCAAGGCGACCATCGACTACTAAAGCATGGATAAATCATCACTAAAAAGACTAATGAAAACATAAAACATAAATATAAATGATGGGAAAGAGATAAAATCTCATCCAAGCCCAATTCACGTGAAATTCAATCCATTTTAGCTCCAGACCCGCTCTTGTGTCACTTTAGCAAATTATGAAGATATGAACTAAAAATCGATAAAGTATGAGCGAAATGAGTGAAAACATGAGCTTGCATGGCGCCTAAAATACTATAAGATTTTACTTATCAAATATCTCCAAACTTAAACGTTTACTTGCCCCAAGAAAACTGATCTACCCACCGGGATACAAGAGATAAATAAAACAATTAACCAATGAAATGAAGAGTGTTTTGAGAAATACACTGCAAAAGGAGAATAGAAATAAACTCAAACAAATTCACTAGGTATAGCACAAGAATTATTAACTTTCCTACGTAATAATAGTGTCTTAGACATAGTGTAGTGAGAAAGTAACAAATTAATTCATATTGACATTATAATTACAAAACTAATAGTAAGTCTCCAAAGAAATCCATCAATGTCGATGCACATAAGCTTGCCCATCTACATTATGTCCATTACACTGATTGTACTTTCATGCATAAGATATATTGGACTAAAATTGGGACTTTAGACTTTGGCTTAAGGTGTAGAAATCAAAGACAAACATGAAGGTTGAATCACACTTAAGTAAATGTATTGAGCTCGATAAATGACTAATCTACCTACAAATAAAGTGCAGTGAATCTTCCCCAACTTGATTTGTTGCATATGAGATCAACTTCACAAAGGAGCCACAATCAAATATATTTCACTCATTTATTTTCATTTCACACATTTTCTTTTTCTTCTTCTTTTCCATTTTCTCTCTCTTCTTTTCTCCATTTTCAAGCTTTTGATTTCTTTTCCAAGCATACCAAAAAAATCAAGATAAGGAGTTTTATCATCTTAGTATTTTCTCAACTCCACCACAATCACAAATATGAAAAATCCATCATCATACAATAGAAGATAGTCAAGCTCAAAGAATCAGATATCAGTATGAGAAATGGGTTAGGATATATGACTTTGGTGATTTGAAGTGGTGGTAAAGCAAGAAAAATGGTGTAGGCTCAACATGCTTAGTGCAACAGTAAATTGATATAGGTGTGGTGCAAAAACTCAAACTATCCAAGGAAAGGTCTACTTCATTTCCAACAATCTATGCAAATGCTTCGAGAATCGCATCGATGCAAGTTCTAGTCCCTTCGAATCCGAGGAAGAGTCTCTTATTTTCTACGTATCAAGGAGTGGTAACTTGTATCCCTCCCTTTACTTTTAAAGTGCTTGCAATCTATATTGAAATGTACTCTAAAGCATCTACACCATGATCATTGGTGTAGATGTTCATAGTTGCATTTTCTATCGTGGATGGTTTGATGAGATAACGTGTGCTCTTGTTGTGATTTTGTGATTGTTCTCTTGAGCTTGTGAT
>JAWHQI010002670.1:0-27500 GCA_033032865.1 Dactylorhiza incarnata | reverse complement strand
TGTCGTTGTTGAGAGGGAGATTGCAGACAGGGAGAAGGAGATCGCTGATGCAGCGATCAAGGCAAAGGAGGAGGAAGGGAAAAAGAAAGAAATGGAAGAGGTGATGAAGGAGAAAGAGGAAAGAGGCAGTGGAACAGAGGAAAAAAGAAGAGAAAGAGAAGAAGGAGAAAGTGAAAAAGATAAGAAAGAAAAGAGGGAGAAGAAGGAGAGAAAAAAGAGGGAGGATGAGGAGAAGAAGAAGGACAAGGAGAAAAAAGAGAAAAAAGAAAGAAAAGAAGAGGAAAAGAAGAAAGAGGCGGCTAAGACCGCTGAGGAGGAGGAGAAGGAGGCGGTCAGGGTTGCTAAGGAGAAGGCGGCTCTGATCGCTGAGGAAGAGAAGAAGAAAGAGACGGTCTTGCAGGCCGCTGATAAGTGAAAAACTGAAGAGGTGATCGAGAAGAAACTGCAGATTGCAAAGGAGAAAGCTGCGCTTTCTAGCGGTCTCCCTGGCGATTCTTCCCAGGAGGACCGTCTGAACATGGCTGCGGCAGATCGTGCGGCGGCGGTCTCGATTTTGCGAGCTGGTAAGGGTAAAATGATTCCCCAGTCAGTTGAGTTCCTTCCATTACCTATGGTTCGACCTGTCTTTCCTGAAAGAAACGTGAGATCATCCTTATTGAGACCGACGATATTCTCTTGAGTAATGAAGAATTAAAAAGAAGAAGAAAAGGAGGGAGAAAGATTGCAGAAAAGAGATTTGGAAAGAATGGATCTGGAGCATCTAAGGGGATCAGATCGCCTTTCACTGACCGCAGATCCAATAGTCACTAAAGACGTCGGAAGAGCTTTACGTGACTGCGGTCTCTACTTCTTTCCAAGTACTCGTTCTGTTTATCTAAAGAACTTATTTGATCGTATGTTTATGATTGAAATAACCCATCTCTTGTGACCGGAGATGATGATAATGCTGATATCGAGGAGGGAGAACTTCCCCAGCACATCGAGATCTCCCCTCAGCTAATCAACATTCTTAACCCAATGTTCGAGGATGTTCGCTCTACGCTGATGAGGGAGCGAATTCAGAACGATCAGATCCGCGATCTCGAAGAGAAATTGCGCAATATGAGAAGAGGATTCGAGAAGAATGTGATCTGAGTGGTTGCAGAGATCGCACAGACTCTTAAGAAGGCCGAAAAGGATGCTGAGTACTACAAGGGGAAGGATGCGGCGCTGTCTGCGGAGAATGAGATGCTGAGGGGCGGTCATGCAAAGATGCTGATGAGACCGGGTACCTCCAGCGATCGTCCAGCGGAGAGATCGCAGCCTGAAATTGTTCTGATCCCTATGGAGCAGGTGGACAAGCAAATGTCAAAGATTCACCGAGCTGCCATGCTGGCCAATCATTGTTTGGTGTCCGTTATGTCTGCAGTGAACGACATGCAGGATGTTGCGGCTCATGTAGGGAGAAACAGGCCTTCCGGAAATGAACATTTAATATGAGACCAGAGCGGTCTCTGATTCAAACAATATATTGTAAAAATTTTACTATTAATGTTCCATATATTTGTGCGGTTCTGTTTAATTTAATGTTTTGTGCGGTCTTGATTTATATAAATATCGATCTCTTTATGCCTGGGTTGCCTGTGTTGCTGCTTTGTGTGTGTTTTATCGATTGAGACCGCCAATATAACATGCTTTTGCATAGCCTTGCATAGGTCGAGCGATCTGAGCATTTTTTGCTGGGCGGTCTGCAAAAGGTAATGATTACGAAATGACCCTTCGACTTCTATAAATAGCTGCCTTCATAACCTTCACTTTATGCTTTCTTGAATGCGCTCTAAGCACCGATCTCAGCGATCGCTTAAAATGGTGTCTGCTCGCGCTTCTTCTGCCAACATCTTCCTAAATGCCGATCACAAGCAAGGTCGCTTATCAAGGATGAGTACATTGAGTTATAAGAAGTATATGATTCAGACTCAAGTAGTTGTGAGACCGCCAGCTGAACAAGAAAGGTTAAACTTTGGAGAAGAGAAGAAATTTGTCATCCCCATCGATCACTTCGATCATGGGCTAAGGATTCCTCTTCCTTGGGAATGGTTGGAGATTTTGGAGTATTATGGTCTGGTGCTCACCCAGATGCCCCCGAACTCGATCGGTCTGGTTAATGTCTTCATCAATTACTTGAGGTCGGCGAGGATAAAATTTACGATGAATCTCTTTCATGCGACCTTTACTGCGAAAGTTCTGAAGGAAGGAAAAGAGAAGGAAGAATTCAAAGGGTTGATGTATTTTTCAGCAGAAGGTATTAAAATCCTGAATCTTCCCAATAAAATCTCCTTCTAGACGGAGAGATTCCACATCTTTGAAGGTGACCTTGGCGATCTCAAGAGCTCACCATCTCCGCGACCTGACAGCTTCTTCAAGAAGATAAAAGCGGGTCTCAGCTGAGGAGCTGAAGATTTTGGCCTTCTTGGCGGGCAAGAGGATCGACCTCATTCACTATTTAGCTATCTGGCCCGAGATCGCTGAGATCACCCCATCCGAAAGTAAGTTTTTTCCTGCGGTCTCTTTCGATCTTCTTTTATATATTTCTTATAACTCCTCCTAACGTTTCTTCCCTGTTTCAGCGACCTTCGCGGTCCCTGAAGTTGATCCAATCTCCCCAGCGGTGGAGTTCTTACTCAAAGGGAGAGGAGACTGAAGCGCGAGGCCGACGTGTCGGCACCACCTCTGAGACCGCTGAACGAGCTTTTCCCCTGGTTGGTTTCAAAAGAAGAATGAAGGACATCAAAGGAAAGCCCCTCCTCATATGGGCGGCTAGAGGAAATCGGTGAAGGTGTCCACTGATCTGCCCTTGTGGAGCGGGAAGGTGACCCGTCACGCATACGCGGTCACTTCGACTTTGTACGGGAGAAAGAACACAAACAAAATATTGAGAATTGAGACCGAAGAGCTCCCCGATCTCTGTGCTCAAGTGACCGCCAGAAGCACCATCCTGAACCATCATATGGAGCGCTCTCTTCGCAGCACTCTGGATGAAATAATTGTTTTGCAAGAGGAAAGAAAGGTGAGAATTTTACCTATATTTTATAAATGCATTACTTGTGATCACGCGGTCTAATATATTTCCTTTCGGCAGCAATTTGAAAGGCAGCCTATGATCCTGAAAATCCGGCTTTCCAGAGGGCTTTGATGCACCATATTAAAGAGACCGCTGAGCAGGTGCTGGATGAGGTTCGTAACCACGGTGGATTTACTGAGGAGTTCAAAGATATCTCATTTGCCGATCTCTTCCCTGATGCGACACTGAGAATTGAAGAACAATCTATTACTGCTGAAGAGACCGCGGATGTTGCTGATGAGACCGCAGGTCTAGATGAAGATGTCCTGATCGAAGACAAAGAAAGTGGAAGTCGCTATACCCTGGGCCTAGATTCCAGTTCGAGCTCAAGCTCTGGATCTAGAATTCCAGGGAATAGTTTAGAAGAATCTTCTGCAGAAACTGGTTCTTCCCCCTCGAGCGAGCGGTCTTCTAAGAGATCAAAGAGAGAATGAATTGTAATGATTATTTTCCCTTTTCTTTTTGGGAAACGAGCGGTCTCGTTGTAGTAGACATTTCAGGATATATATAAAATTGGATTTCTGTTAGATTCTGTCTAAGTGAGTGATCTTGTTTTTAAGGCAAAAATTTATTTGTTCTTTTGAGTTAGAATCGGCATTCGATCTCAATGCCTTAGGTTTATCACATGATTTTCTTTCAAAATCAAAGAACTTCAGGTGGCGATCTTTGGAAAAGACACTAAAGATCTTGAAGGAAAATCGAAACTTTATATAAACAAGACTACTTTGCGATCTCGAGATAATCAGATCGCTAATAAAAAGAAATTCAGTAACAACCGTTTGATCAGAAAATAACCAACTTATCCACAATAGCTATGCGGTCTCAGATTATACAGGTCGCAATGTAAGGAAGCTATAACTTGAAGATGATTCGAACTCATCGAACTCTGGATGATCGGCGCACAAATGACTTTTCAGAAAACCCATTTGTCGACTCCTTGATAGCCAAGATCATTACTTTGAAAAGGAAAATAGTAACTCCTCATGAATTCCAGTTCAGCGATCATACTATATTCAGACCGCCATCTTGAAGTAAAACCAACTTTCACTTGGTAAGGAATAGAAAATCATGATCATTCCATATAGATTTGAATAAAAGGGAACATCGGGATCTCGATCTTACTAAGAACGGGCCGACCTCTATCAAGCTGGCATAAGAGATTCCTGAATAGCGACCTCAATTATCCTGGAAAAATTATGCTCGGCGATCATAAATGACTCAGATCATAAATGCTCGGCGATCATAAATGACTCAGATCACTCTTTGCCCCGATCCCAGTTCAAAGGGATGAATAGGAGTTTTTAGTAAGAAGAAGATGGAAAAAAGGATCTCAAAAATGACCCAAAGGGATGGTGTGGTCATGCAGCGGAGGCTATACCGACATTGCTTTTCTTAAAGGATTACCGAGTTTGCTGCAAACTTGCCAATCTAAGGTTCAGGCGACGGTCATAGATGTTTCTGGCCGCCCTTACCTAACCATGCTTCAATGAGTATTCGAGAGTTACAGACCAAAATGATCGGTAGGGCAGGTGTGGTCATGCCGCGGAGGCTACACCGACATTGCTTCCCTAAAAGATCATTAAGATTGTAACAATGTCCTTCCCAATGCATGACAGAGCTGAGCCAGCCACCTAGACCTCCTTGCAATGCTGAGGTGTGCCAGATGTCAGCAAGGACCCGGTATCCTAAACTTCCACCGCTCGAGCTTGGCGAGTTACTGCTACACAGATTAAAATCTCCCCGACATTTGTGGTCCCGGTAGAATTACACGTCGAGCTAACAAGTTGAGGGGGAAGATAGTCGGATCCGTCGATGTCTCACTTGACAGGTTTTTGGCTTTTCAAAAAACAACTTATTTTTAAGACTTGTCATCCATCACTTGCATTGCGAATGCTTTGATAATACCTGCGTGATGTTTGAGAGAAGAAAAGTGAGAAAAGAGGATGAGTGAATCAGATACGAACATTAAAGAAAAAAAGAGTTTAAGATCATCTCCGCTCCATGAAAGAGGCAATTCTTCTCCTTCATAAGTTTGGAGATGGTAAGCACCATTTTTTAAGCACACTCTTCACCACGAACGGCCCCGCCCAGTATGGTTAAGCTTTCCAACTGTACCGGCTCTTGCTGCTGTATCTATTTTCTTCAGGACTAGATCCCCAACAGCGAATTCTTTGGTTCTTACATTTTTATTGAATAGCCTCGCCATTCTCCTTTTCACCTCTTCTTGTCTGACGATCGCCGTATCTCTCAACTCTTCAATTAAATCAAGTCTGCATTTTAGCTCCTCATCATTTCCTTCCATCCAATCAATTTGATTCTGTTGTGCCAACAATACTCTTGGGATTTTTACTTCAAATTCCACCGGAATAAGGGCTTCGGAACCGTGTGACAATTTGAATGGAGTCTCTCCAGTAGCAGAACTTGGAGTTGTCCTCAAGGCCCATATGATGGAAGGTAGTTGTTCTGCCCCAGTTGCCCTGACATTTTCCACCTTCTTTTTCAGGAGATTTATGATGAGTTTGTTGGCGGCCTCTACCTGCCCATTACTTCTAGGATGATGCACGGAAGCGAAACGTAGCTCAATGCCAATTTGCTTACAGAAATTAATAAGAGTTGAATTATTGAACTGAGAACCATTATCCGTGATGATTGCCATTGGAATTCCGTGTCGACATACTATCTCTCCCCAAATAAAATTTTTCACTGCTTGAGTTGTAATTTTGGCCAATGCCTTTGCCTCTATCCATTTGCTGAAATAGTCAATCATGACTATAATATATCGTCGCTGCCCACTTGCCATAGGGAAAGGCACAATCAAATCCATTCCCCAGACTGCAAACGGCCATGGAGTTGCTATCGACTTGAGTTGTTGAGCCGACTGATTTTGGAGAGGAGCAAACTTCTGGCATTTTACACATTTCTTAGCAAATTTTTCCGCATCTTTCCTCATTTAAGGCCAAAAATAGCCTTGCCTCAGAATTCTCTTCTCCAAAGTTCTAGCTCCAGAGTGACTTCCACATTCTCCAGAATGTACCTCCTGAAGAACCGCTGGAATCTCCTTTTCCGAAACACACCGTGCTAATGGTGAAAGGAAAATTCTTCTATAAAGCACTCCTACAACAAGATAATAGTTAGCCGCTTTCTGTTTAAACCTTTTCCTATCCTTTATTGCTGAATGGAGCTCTCCAGTTGAAAGATACAGAACAAATGGATCCATCCAAGATGGATGCTGATCAATCTCCATGACCTCTCCTTCTCAATTGCCGGGCGAAACAATTCCGAAGTTGTTCCTCCCGAGAGAAGTCCAAACTTTGCCAACTCATCTGCTTCCACGTTCTCACCCTTTGGAATATGGTCGATGGTAAAGCTTTTGAACTTCCCTACCTCGATTTTTACCAGAGTTAGATATCGCTTTAAAATACTATCTCTGGTTTCGAAAGCTCCATTTACTTGAGAAGCCATCACCAAAGAATCTGTGAAGACTTTGACATCATCAATCCCCAGCTCTCTAGCAAACTTAAGACCGGCTAGCAATGCATCATATTCCGCCTGATTATTTGTCACTTGAAAATAGAACATCAGCGCCTGATCCAGCCTTACTCCATTTGGGTTGATTAAGACAACTCCTGCTCCGGAAGAATTTTTCCCTGAGGCTCCATCCACGAAGATTTTCCAGTCAAGGGGTACTCCGACCCCCTTCTGAGATTCAGCTTCTTTGGCATCCACCATGAAGTCTGCTAAAACTTGAGCTTTGATCGCCACCCTTGGAACATAAGATATGTCAAATTCACTGAGCTCTATTGCCCACTTTGCCAACCTTCCTGAATGTTCTGGTTTCTCCAAGACACTCTTCAATGGAAGATCAGTAACGACTAGAATCGAATGAGCTTGGAAATATGGTCTTAGTCTTCTTGCTGAAGTTACGAGCATCAGGCTAACTTTTCGAGAATAGGATAGCTAGTCTCTGCATTTTTTAGGATCCGACTCACGTAATAGACTGGGGAATTGCTTCTTTTTCTCCTCTCAGACCAAACGGAGCTTATGGCATCGGCTCCTACTCCCATATATAGAAATAGATTTTCTCCCTCTCGCGGGCTTTGGAGCAGAGGGGTCGATGTCAATTGCTTTTTAAGCTGAGTGAAAGCATCATCACACTCCTTCGTCCACTCGAAACCTACCCCCTCCCCGCAGGGTCTTAAAGAAAGGTGCACTCTTATCCCCTAATCGGGAGATGAAGCGACTTAAGCCTGCCATCCTCCCTCCTAGCTGCTGAATTTCTTTGGGACTTGGGAGGTGGCATCTCCAGAATAGCTTTCACTTTGTCAGTATTGGGTTCCAGCCCTTCTGGAGTAAGGAGGTGACCCAGAAATTTTCCTTTACTTGCCCCGAAAACACACTTCAACGGATTCAACCTCATATTAAAAGTTCGGAGGGTTGCAAAAGTTTCTGAGAGGTCTCTAAGATGAGAGGAGAATAATTTGCTTTTTACCAAGAGGTCATCAACATATACCTCAAGGTTTCTTCCTTTTTGACTCCTGAAGACTGTATCCATCATTTTCTGATAGGTTGCCCCAGCATTTTTAGCCCAAAAGGCATTACGAGATAACAGAAGCAACGTCATTTGTGATAAATGAAGTATGAGGTATATCTGGTTTATGCATTCTGATTTGATGGTAACCTGAAAAGCATCTAAAAACTCATAAAGTATAACCTACCGCAGAATCTACTAAAGAATCTATCTGAGGCAAGGGGTAGCAATCCTTGGGCAAGCTTTATTGAGTTTGGTAAAGTCGACAAACATCCTCCATTTCCCACCTGACTTCTTTACCATTACAACGTTTGATACCCATTCAGGGTATTGGATTGGTTGAATGAACTTTGCCTTCAGGAGCTTCTCTACCTCTTCACGGATATGCTGTGTTAGAGTGGTTGCAACAGACCTCTTCTTCTGCTGCTGGATCGAGATGAAGTTTGGGTCAATATTGAGATGGTGGCAAGCGACATCCGGGTCCACTCCAGGCATGTCATCTGCTGACCAAGCGAAGATATCTTGATTTTGCAGAAGGCAAGAGATGAGCTGATTCTTGTCAGCTTCAGATAATTCAGCGTTGATGGAGAGGCTCTTGCTCTCATCTTCCTCGCTGATCCGAACATCTTGAGTTGCTTGGGCAGGTTCCAAGCGAACTCCATCTCTTGCATCCTCCTCAACTTCTTCTGCAGCTGGGATTTGTTCAGGAACTTCAATCGATTCAACCATCATGACTTCTTGGGGAGAAGACACAATCATGTTGACCGTCTTCACATAGCATTCCATTGCTTTCCTTGGGTGGCTCCTGATTCGGTGTTGTTTGACATTCAGGCGAACTTCACCGCTTGATGATAGGTGGAGACAATGGCTTGATATCCATTTAAGAAGGGTCTTCCAAAGATGGCGTTGTAGCTACTGGGAGCATCAACGACTATAAATTTGACCAGCTTCACTATCCCTCCCAGAATTACGGAAAGAGTGACGAGCCCTTCTACTTCTGTCTTCTCTCCCGAAAAAACCATAAAGGGGGCCTTCAGTTGATAGGAGGGGTTTACCTGTCTTCAACGCCTCGAAGCAGCAGGTTTGAAGAGCACGTTGACTGAGCTTCCCGTGTCTTTCAGAATTTTCTCCACTGTGTAATTTTCAATTACAGCTTTAATGATGACCGCGTCATCAAAGGGGTTCGCGGTCTGAGGAAGGTCTTCATCACCGAAAGTGACCTTTCCCCGGACCGGGGCAGAAGAGGTGGCAGCAACCTCTGATTGGTAAACCCTCTTCAGACTTGCCTTTCTTGAAGACTCCGGACCTGCACCTCCGTGGATGCAGAAAAGATTGCCCAAGGCGCCTTCGTCATCGGCATCCACGCATTCATTGGAAATCCGATATTACCCAGATGGACAATATCATATACTTCCTCGCACGCCCAGTGAACTTCTGCTACCTCCTTAGCCTTGGAGGTTGAGGATTTGGCAGAATCAATCTTTTGAATGAGATCGCGGAGCTTACCCTCCTTTAGTAGCTTCTCTAATAACAGGCGGAGAGCTCTACAATCCTCTGTCAAATGACCCCTATCTCTGTGGTACTCACAATAGAGAGAGTAGGATTTCTGGTTTTCGGGTCAGAGTTTAGCGGAGCTGGCCTCTTGAAAAAGGGCTGCTTCTGAAGGATTTGAAGCACTTCACTCATAGAAACACCAAAGTCTATAAAAGACTCTTGGGATTCATTGTAGAGTGAAGGAATGGGCAGAAGAGGAGGTTGGGCGTACTGTATCTGGTGGACTGGGTGACTTGCGGAGCAGGAGTAGCGGGGGTTTGAAAGAAATGAACCTTGATGTGGGAAAGAATGGTTACCTCGATTGAAGCAGTTTTGCTATAGCTCTTACCTCTCGGAGCTGGAGGTGGAAGCTCTTGTCGAGGCTTTGAGGAAGATGGGGCAGGATAGAATCCCGCAGAGAGCCTTTCTGAGTGGCTCTGTTGGTCAAATTACTCACATTGGTGGGGTTGTTGATCTCCCCTTCTATGTAGCGATTGGCAATGCTGATCAGCTCCTGATAGGAGCCAGGCTCCTTAGTTGTGACTTTAAAATTCAGGGGGCCCTCCTGCAAGCCGCTGATCAAAGCTACCATGTAGAGCTCGGGATCTATGTCTCTGACTCCCAGGATCTCTTTTTGAAAACGGTCAACGAAATGTGCTGCAGTCTCGTTGTCCCAGTGCTTAATCTTGAAGAGGGTCGCGGGACCACTCTTCCTTTTCTTCGCGCGTGGCAAACCTTAGGAGGAGCTCTTGCCTCAGGGCAGCAAAGCTCGGGATAGATTGACATGGCAGCTTATAGAACCATTCCATGGCCGACCCATCAAAGGAAGAGATCATCAGCTTACACCTCAATCCATCCGAAATGGTCCTGAGGGCAACAACAGACTCGAAGGCTTGAAGATGAGACATCAGGTCAGTCTCTCCTGTATACACTAGAAGGCGAGGCTCTCTGAATCCATGAGGAATCGGATCCCGACGAATCTCATCAGTAAAGGGGGAAGGCTCCTCAAACTCAGAAGGTCCCGGAGGAGGAAGAAAAGGAGCAGGAGCTTGAGGGAAAGCAAACCCTTCTTCAAAATTCAGGGTCTGAGCCGGAGGCCCCTGGCTGCGGCTCGGAAAAAGATACGACGGGCGGCAAACTCCTCATGCTGAGATCGCTGAGGAGCTGCGGGCTGGAAAACAGGATGATCGCTGGGGTGACCGCTTGCCATGCGGTCAGGGGTGGCGACCTGAGAGGTTTGAGGAAGGATCTCTGGGAGATCGCGACCAGAACCTGGTTCATGGCCTCGATCTACTTCGCGGACTCCTGCTGAGTCCGGACGACTTCTTGCCGATCTCGAGCGGCCTCTGCTGCTGAGACCGCGGGATCTCCTTCTGAATAGCGACGGCGTCCTGCCTAGCTCAGGCGGCCTCGCGAGAGCCTGCTCAACTTGAAGCTCGAAGCGACACTCAAGCGCTTCTAAAGGATTATGATTGGAAGGGGGGAGCACTGGGAGATCGCAAGGGACGACCTCTACGGCGATCAGCCATCATGAAAGTCTTAATTTCACCTGACACTTCGAATCTGAAGGTCGCGTGTTCGTTCTGTTGGTACCAAAAATGGTACCTCCAAAATTCACAGTAAAGGGGATGGGAGAAAACTGCGAAGTGCAGGTTAATAAGACAGAATATGCTGGAACAAAGAGAAACGATCACAAAATGGCGATCACGAAGAAATGAGACCGCTTATACAGGTTGTAAGCTGGAGCCTCGGAGCCAAAAGTGCTCTTTCTGGTACCCCTACCCCTCTATTTATAGACGAGGGGGTTGCCCAAATGGGCAGAACTGGAAACTACGGGCTTCCTGGATACAGGAGAGCCAGGGCAGGGAGAAGGGATGTAAATAATAAAACAAGGAAACGATCAGACCGCTTAATCTGGCGGTCTCGCACTGTCCTGACCGCTTGGCACTTAGAAAATTCCATTTGAGGCAGCTGGCGGTCTGGGCGATCACCGAAACTGAGACCGCTGAGACCGAAAATTTTGACCAGCAAGAGGAGGTCGCGGGCTTTCTGGGCAAACAATATACATGATATATATACACATAATATATATATATACCTAATACACATAATATATACTTAATACACTTAATATATATATATATATACTTAATACACATAATATATATACTTAATATATATACTATACAATACACATATAATACATAATACATATATATACATAATATATATATACTTAATATACATAATATATAATACACAGATAATATATATACTTAATACACATAATATATATGTACTTAATACACATAATATATATATACACATAATATATATACTTAATACACATAATATATATATACTTAATATACATGATATTATATACTTAATATACTGATATATATATACTTAATATATATACATAATATACTATATATACTTGTATATAGATATAAGTATATATATATGTATATATATACTATATATATATATATACATATATACATATATATACATATATATACTTATATATATATATATGTATATATATATATACTTAATATATATATACTAAAATATATATGTATATATATATGTATATATATGTATATATATATATATTAAGTATATATATAAATATATATATATACATATATATATACATATATATATATATACTTATACTATATATATATAAGTATATAGGTATATATACATTTATATATATATTTGTGTATAAATATATATATATATGTATATATATATGTATATATATAAATATATATATTATATAATAAGTATATATATATGTATATATATATAATGTATATATGTATATATGTATATATGTATATATATGTATATATGTATATATATATATACTAAGTAGATATATATACATATATATATAGATATATATATTACATATATTATACATATACATATATACATATATATATATATATATTTATATATATATACATATATATATATAGACATATATACATATATATGATACATATATAATACATATATATATACATATATAGATATATACTTATATATATATATGTATATATATAAATATATATATAGATGTATATATATATACATAGATATATATACATATATATACTATATATACGTATATATATGTATATATATAAATATATATATATATATATATATATCTGTATATATATATATGTATATATAAATATGTATATAAATATATATTAAGTATATATATACATATATATACATATATATACATATATATATAAATATAAATATATACTTATATATATACTTATATATAAATACTTATACATATATACTTATATATACTTAATATAATATACTATATATATATACATATATATATACAATATATACTTAATAAATATATATATACATAGATATATATACTTATATATATATGATATATATAATTATTATATATATATATATATATACTTATATATATGTATATTTATGTATAGGATATATTATATATGTATATATGTATATATTATATTTATATAGATATACATATATATATATATAAATATGTGTTTATATGTATATATATATATCTGTATATTATTATGTATATATATATATATAAGTATATATATATAAGTGTATAATATATATAAGGTATTATATGCATATATATATATAGATTTTATACATATATATATACATCTATATATACATATATATATATACGAATAAAATATATGTATATATTAAGTATATATATACCAATATATATTTTATAATATATATACATATAATATATAAGTATGATATATAATATATTAAGTATATATATAATGTACATATATATATATATATTAAGTATATATATATGTAATATATATATTATATATACATATATTTATAACTATATATACATATATATATATATATATATACTATTATACATATATATATATATATATATAAATATATTATATATACTTATATATATATATGTATATATATATACATATATTTATATTTATATATATATACATGTATATATATAAGTATATATATATTATATATATATTAAGTATATATAGTTATATATATATGTATATTATATATATATTAAGTATATATATACATATATATACTTATACTATATATCTATGTATAAGTACATAGGTATATATATATGTATATATATAAATATATATAAGTATATATATATTAAGTATATATAAGTATATATATATGTATATATGTATATATCTATGTATATATGTATATTAAGTATATATATATACATATATATATATATCTATGTATATATATATTTATATACTTATATACTATAGATAAGTATATATATAAGTATATATAAGTATATATATTAAGTATATATAAAGTATATATATAATTATATATATGTGTATATATGTATATATATGTATATATATACTAATATATATATGTATCTATATAATATATATATGTATATATATACTAAATAATATATATATGTGTTTTATATATATACTTAATATATATATACATATATATATACGTAATATATATTTTATGTAAATATATATATGTATATATATATGTATATATGTATATATATATGTATATATATATATAAGTATATAAGTATATAAATATATATATACATAGATATATATAATATATGTATATATATATATACTAATATACATATATACATAGATATATACAATATACATATAATATACTTATATATAATTAATATATATATACTTATATATATTTATAGATTATAATATTATATAATATACCTATGTACTTATAAAGAGATATATTGTATAAGTATATAGGTATATATATATGTATATATATATGTATAAATATATATACATATATGTATATTATATATAAATACATATAAGTATATATATTAAGTATATAATGTATATATATATATTTATATATATACATATTATACATATATATATACATATATATATACTTATATATATATATATATGTATATATATATAAATATATATATATGTATATAGATATATTAATATCTATATACTTATATATATATACACTATATATACGTATATATATATGTATATATATATAAATATATACATATATATATCTGTATATAATATCTGTATATATATATGTATATAAATATATATTATGTATATATATACATATATATACATTATATATACATACATATATACGTATATATATACTTATATATAAATACTTATACATATATACTTAATATATATATACTTATATATATACATATATATATACATATATACTTCATATATATATACATATATATATGTATATATATATGTATATATGTATATATATATGTATATAGTATAATATATATATGTATATATGTATATATATATATTTATATAGATTTACATATATATATATAAATATATGTATATATATGTATATATGTATATATATATGTATATATATATCTGTATATATATATGTATATTATATGTATTTATGTATATATATATGTATATATAAGTATATATATATTAGGTATATATAGTGTATATATATATAAGTATATTATAAGCATATATATATATATTTATACATATATATATATACATATATATAAACCTATATATATACAAATATATATACATATATATATACATCTATGAATACAAATATATATATATATATACAAATATATATATGTATATATATATATTTATGTATATATATACATATATATATTAAGTATATATTACCAATATATATATTTATATATATATATTATATACATATATATATAAGTATATATATATATATGTAAATATATATGTATATATATATTAAGTATAATATATATTGTACATATATATATATTATATATAATATATTTATATATATATACATATATATACTTAATATATATATACATATATATATATACTATTTATATATAACATATATATATGTAACTTATATATATATAGATATGTATATATAAATACATATACATATATATATATATTTATATACATATACATGTATATATATAAGTATATATATATGTATATATATATATGTATATATGTATATATATGTATATTATATATTAAGTATATATATATATATACATATATATATACTTATACTATATATCTATGTATAAGTATATAGGTATATATATATGTATATATATATATTATAAATATATATATATATGTATATATATAAATATATATAAGTATATATATATTAAGTATATATAAGTATATATATTATATATATATGTATATATGTATTATATATATGTATATATATATATATCTATAAATATATATATATACATATATATCTACATATATACATATAATTAATATAATATATACTTTATATATATATGTATATTGTATATATTTAATATCTATATATACTTATATATAAGTATATCTAAGTATATATAAGTATATATATGTATATATATATGTATATATGTATATTATATGTATTTATATATTAATATATATATATGTATATATATACATATATATATATATGTATATATATACTTAAATATATATATATGTATGTGTATATATATATATACTTAATAATATATATATTACATATATATATATACGTATATATATATATGTAAATATATATATGTATATATTATTGTATATATTGTATATATATATATATATGTATATATATCTATATATGTGTATATCTGTATATATAATATTAAGTATATTTATATACATTATATATACAAATATTATACATATATATACAAATATATACATATATATATATACTTATATCTATATACTTATACTATATATATATATGTATAAGTATATAGTATATAATATATATATATATACTTAATATATACTTATATATACATAATATATATACTGATATATATACATATATAATATACATATATACTTAATTATATAATATATACATATATATATGTATATATATGTATAAATGTATATATATATGTAATATTATATATATATTTATATAAGATACATATATATATAAATATATGTATATATATATATTTGTATATATATATTGATATATATGTAATATATGTATAATATATGTATATAATATAAGTATATATATTAGGTATATATAAGTGTATATATATATAAGTATATTATAAGTTATATATATATTTATACATATATATATACACACACATATATATATATATATATATATATACATCTATATATACATATATATATATACGAATATATATATATGTATAATATATATTAAGTATATATATATACATTATAAGTATGTTGGCACCAAAAATGGTACCTCCAAAATTCACACTAAGGGGGAAGAAGAGAGAGAAGACTGCGAAGTACAGGTTACTAGACAAAAGAGGCTGGGCAAATGGAAAAACGATCACAGGGCAGCGATCACTAAAAATGAGACCGCTTACACAGGTTGTAAGCTGGAGCCTCGGAGCCCAAAAAGTCCTTTTTCTGGTACCCCTACCCCTCTATTTATAGACGAAGGAGTGCCCAGACGGCAGAACCGAAAACTATACGGGCTGCCCGGATACAAGGGCAGAATAGTAAAAAACAAAGAAAAACACTCTGATCGCCCATCTCCGACGATCTCGCTTTGCTTCGGACGCTTGGAACTTAGAAGAATCTGGCAGCAAGCGGCTTGAGACTGGAGCGATCACCAAAATAGAAACCGCATGAGACCGCAAGAGACGCAAGAGATCGCAATTTTTGCCTTGCAAGGAAGAGGTCGCGGATTTCCCGGTCAAACATAATCCCCGCACATTTTTAAGTTGCTCTGAACTTCGAAAATGTAAACTTTGACCGCTGAGACCGCGACTGTCATAAATGCGGCTTGAGCTATAAATAGCACCTCAGATCTCCAGTTTCAAGATACAGAGAAAATCAGAGCCTTGACCGATCATCATTTATTGAGATCGCGCAAAGAAAAACTTTTCCAGAATGGATGCTTTGGACATGATGAAGCTATCAGCGCAATCTCGACAATCTCCGAGGTCTGCATCAAAAGCAAAGAAAATTATTTCGAAGAAGACCGCGGATTCTGGCAAGGAAAAACCTGCTAAGGGTTCAAAGAGAAAAAGAAATTCCGCTCCGGATGACATTGTCGATCTGACGATCACAAAGGCTTCCACTGAGATACCCCCGGTAGTGACGAGCCAACCAGCAGGACCTTCTGGCAAGACCGCCTCTACAGAGTCGATCAAGGCTGCTTTACAACAGCAAAGTCTTTCAGCTGAAAAACTTAGAAACCGGATCGCCGATCTGGAGAAAACCGCGGAGAAAAGGAGGAGATCGTCAAGAGATCGAAAGCAACTGTCGGTCAGGAAATGACCGCCGAAGATATTTCTCTTCAAGATTATCTTTCAGACAACAATCCTGTTGTGAATGTAAGTGACCGAATTACTACTCTTAACTTTACTTTTACTTAGTGATAATTGCAAGTTACCATGTAAAAATTTAAAATTACAGTCAATGGATCCTTTTGAAGTCGAACGACTTAGAGTGATCGCCGAGGAAGAAGCCGCTGAAGAACAAAGAAAAGAAGAGGAGAAGAAGAAAGAGGTAGAAGAGAGGAGAAAAGAGGAAGAAAGAAAAGCAAAAGAGGACGAGGTCGCTAGGCTTGCGGCGATCACTGAGGGTTTGGAGAGAGAGAAAAGAAAGCAGGAGGAGATCGCCAAAGCAGAGAGGGAGAGAAAAGAAAAAGAAATAATTGCTATGACCGCGGAGAAAAGGGGAAAGAAGCTTTCGCTGCTGGGAAGAAGGATAAGGAGAAAAAGAAAGAGAAAAAGAGAATCGCTGGAAAGGCGGTCTTGGTCGGAAAAGAGAAAAATGAGATCGCCACGTCTAATGATCTCGGCGATGCTTTATTAGAGGTGGAAAAAGAGCCGGAGGTGGAGGCGGCAGACCGCGCAGCTGTGTTAGATTTTATTAATGCCGGTAAGGCGAAGATGGTCGCGAGACCGATTGGTTCACTTCCCAAACTTGCTTTCCGCCCTGCGCCTCCTGGAAAACGACCTGAGATTGTCATTTTTGAAACTGATGACATTCTTGTTAATAATGCTGAATTAAAAAGAAGAAGAAAAGAAGGCGAGCGGTCGCAAAAAAGACAATTAGAAAAAATCAATTTAGAATGCCTGAGGGGATCTGACCGTCTTTTGTTGACCGCCGGTGCTGCGATCTCAAAAGATGCTGAAAAGAACTTACTTGACCGCGGTCTTTCTACACTGTCAAGTACTTCACGTGAAATCCTTATTTCTTGATAGTAGATGCTGATTACTTTTGACCGTCTTTTCTCCTGATTTGCAGATGAAAATACGAGCTCAGCTCCTGAAGAAGGTGAGATACCAAGGAAAGTTTCAATTCCTCCAGAGTTCGCTGATCTCCTCAAGCCGATGCTTGACGACATGAGGGTCATGCGAGATCGCGAGAGGATGCTAGAAGACCGCCTCCGCATTCAGACCGCGAACTTTGAAGCTAAAGAAAAGCAGGCACGAGGCGAATTCGAAGAAAAACTTCGAAAAGCTGAAAGGGATGCTGATTATTACAGAGGGAAAGCCGCTGCACTTGCTGTTGAGATCGCCACTCTTCGGGGGGGACCTCGGATGTCGATGAAGGCGGGCACTTCCAGCGGCCTCGCGGAACAGAGATCGGCGGAGATCGTGGTAATCCCTATGGAACAAGTAGACCGTGAAATGTCTAAAATCCATAGGGCTGCCATGGTTGCCAACCACAGCCTGGCTTCTGCGTGGACTGCGGTCAACGAGATGCAGGATGTGGCGGCATTCGTCGGAAGGAAGAAAGATCAGAAGCGATAAGACCGCAGACCTTTTTCCTTTCTTGTAGCGGTTCTTTAAAAACATGTTCATTTGGTTTCTGGTCTGTAAAATATATTTAACTTTGCTGTGGGTTTATGATAGTCATTTTTCGGTCTGGCTTTTATAAATGCAATTCTATTAGTGTACTGTGGATTATGTTTATTACGATCTATATGCGAGCCGTTGGTGACTCCTACAAGACTAGGGATTATGCGATCTATCTGAGGAGAATCTTGTGTGCGTCTATACAGCTTTTAGCGGTCTGATCTATCCGCAGAGCGATCTCAAGAAGTACAATCATTACATAATCATCTTCTTTCATCTATAAATAGCTGCTTCTTCGGATCATTATTTTATTCTTCTTGAGTTCTTTGATTTACTGACCCCCTGCGATCTTATAAAATGGTGTCCGCGCGCTCCAAAGCTGCTGAGGTCTTCTTGAGCTCCGATCACAAATGCGATCAAATCTCTGAGACCGAATACCTTTCCTTCATCGAAAGGTATGAGATCGATGACGAGATTACGATCAGAATCCCATTTGAAGAGGAAGACTTGAATTCTGGAGACGAGGATAAGCATGTCATCCCGATCGACCACTTTGCTTATGGTCTCCAGATTCCTATCCCTTGGGAAATGATAGAAGTGATGAATTATTACGGTCTTGTTCTCGCCCAGATCCCGCCGAACTCGGTCGGTCTGATGAGTGTTTTTATTAATTATTTGAGATCGGTGAAACTAAAATTCACGATGTCAATTTTCCGAGGCACATTCTCTGTCAAGGTTTTAAAAGAAGGTCAGAATAAAGAAGAGTTCAAAGGTTTGTTATATCTCAGCTGCAATGGGATAAAAGTTTTAAATCTTCCAAATAAAATCCCTCTCTGGAACGAGAGATATCTAATCTTTGAAGGCGACCTTGGCGGTCTCGCAAGCCGTCCCTCTCCTCGAGCAGAGAAAATATTTAGAAAGGAAAAATTTGTCTCGGAGGAAGAACTTGCCGTCTTGGAATGGCTGGCAGGAAAACGATTCGACCTGAATCATTACCTGGCGATCTGGCCCGATGTTGCTGCGGTCTTGCCGGAAGAAAGTAAGCCATAATTTCTTATGATCCCCAGCGGTCACTCTAATAGGGTTTGGAAACTTACTTGTTTTCCTCTTGCAGCTGGATTTGTGATCCCGAAGGTCGACCCGGTGACGCCGAGTGGGGAGGTTCTTACCCAGCGTGAAAGGCGTCTGAAACAAGATCGCCAAAGAAAAGAGAAAGAGATCGCCGAGGAGGGCGATCTGGAGGAGGGGCCATTTCCCTTATTGGGTTTTGGAAAGAAAGTAAAGGACATCAAAGGAAAGTCTCTGCTGAGATGGGGCGAGACCGGAAAGTCTCTGAAGGTGTCAACCGATCTCCCTTTTTGGGGAGGGAGGTTTTCAAATCATGCTTTCGCGGTCACCTCTGCCCTTTATGGAAGAAAGAATGCCAATGAAGCATTGAGGATCAGAACCGACGATCTCCCCGATGTATGCGCCCAGGTGACCGCCCGAAGCACGGTTCTGAACCACCACATGGGGCGATCTCTTCGCGCATCTTTGCAGCACGCAGAGCGTCTGCAAGATCGCTTTGATGTAAGTAAAAAGGAAATGCGATCTTTAAATACTTACCTTGACTGCTTTGATCTGATACATCGCTTTTTACAGAATTTCAAGAAGACCGCGTATGATATTCATAATCCCGACTATCTCAGATCCCTGTATACTCATGTCAGGGATGCGTCGAACAAAACACTTGCCATTCTTCGTGAGAAGGATGGTCTTACTGCTGATTTCCGGGATGCGACCTTTGCCGATCTCTTCCCTGAGATCGCTGAAATGATCGAGGAGGCAGAAAAGAAAAAGGCTAAAGGAACGAAGGTTTCCGAGTCCATTGAAGATGAATCTGTCGAGATCGTCGACAGTCAAGACGATCACGCTTCCCCCAGTGGAAGTGTTTTTCTTGGCGAGGAAATGAGCTCAGCAGCGGCCTCAGATTCTGGATCGAGGGAGACTGCTAGTGAAAGTGAGTCCTCGGAGAGTTCTTCTTCTTCAGAGGAGCGGTCTCCACGAAAAAAGAAGCAGAAAAAATAGAATATGATGTAATTGCCGGTCAATGACCGCGCCTGATGTTATAATTTTTGAGATAAATGGAAAAATATTTTGTTCGTGAATGATTCTTCTGTATTGGTTTTTGCTTTATCATTTATGCAGATCGATCACAACTTCTGTCACATGCGATCACAGCGTAAGAGATTTAGTATTCGATCTCAATGCTTTAGGTTTCGGCGCCTTATAATTTATGAAGATTAGAAATTTGATATCCAAGACCGCATATGAAAAAGGATAATTCTGCGATCTCGAATAATCGGACAATCTATAAAGAGAAATTTCTATGAATGTCATTGCGATGATCTGAGCAATACTCAGACCGCCATTTTGAGAAAAGGACCCGACCATCAAGCGTTAAGAATTGAAGGATCATGAGCAGCCTCATGTAATCTTTGAATAAGAATATTTTAGGTCGCGATCTTAATATAATTAGATCGATTGCTATCAAGATAATTTACCAGATTTCTGAATAATGATTTCAATCTTCTTTGAAAAAAAGCCTTGCCTGACGATCACTTCTGCCTAATCCTGAAAAAAGTGCAGCCGATCTAACAACAATCATTTCTGAAAATCCAGCTTTTTAGAAAAAGTCTCGCCTAGCGATCATAAAAAACTGATACTGGCGATCACTTTTATTCAGATCTTGGAGAATATCAAGTGAACCATAAAAAATGTCGATCACCCCTTGAAGAGAGGAAAGTATGCAGCCTCGTATTACACAGATCGAAATATAAGGAAACCACGAAAATGATCCGTGCTCAAAAACCCTTCCAGTAAATCCGTCTGACGATCCCTTAGTAGTCAAAGGTTATTTCTTGAAACAAGGAAAAATTCATGGATTTTCATTTCAACGATCACATTACATTCAGACCGCTGAGAGCTAAAAAACCAATTTCATTTATCAACTTCTGATCACCCTTTACAGATGAAGACCCAGTGACCTCAAAATGTCTAGACCGCTGAGAACTGATAATAGTCTGGACTTTTACGATCTTCTGACAATCTTGAACCGATTCAGATAAGAGATACCTGGATAAAATTCCACAAGCCTTAGATGAAGATTTATCTTACGATCTTAACAAATTGAGACCGATTTTAACTCCCTTCGACAGATTCAATGTTGGCGATCACCTTTATATCAATCCTGGAAGAGATTAATCTATTTAATATAGAACACCTTCTGAAGGTAAAGGAGAAAATGCGGTCTCAAAAGTTCTGACCGCCCGAGTCCAGTACTTGGGAAATAGAATGGAGTCTTTTTGAAAAAGAAAGGAGAAAAGGGAGAAAATAATTCTCAGGGCAGGTGTGGTTATGCCGCTGAGGCTATACCGACATTGCTTTCCCTGATGGATTATTGAATTTTTTGCTTTCCTCAATCATTCTTATAGAACACTCGAGAGTTACGGATCAGAATGATCGATAGGGCAGGTGTGGTCACGCCGCTGAGGCTTATACCGACATTGCTTTCCCCGAAGATCATTAAGATCGTAACAATGTCCTTTTCAATGCATGACAGAGCTGAGCCAGCCACCCCTCCTTGCCAAGGTGTGCCAGATGCCAGCTAGGACCCGGTATCCTAAACCTTCGCCGCTCGAGCTCGGCGAGCCACTGCTACACAGATTCGAAATCTCCCCGACATCTGTGGTCCTGGCAGAATTACGCGTCAAACTTCCAAGCCGAGGGGAAAGAAGTAGGATCCGTCGATGTCTCATATTTTATCTTGCGGCTTAACCATTCGTGCCATGATCATTCTGGCCATGACTTTATGACTTAAAAGAGAAAGAAAAGGTGAGAAGAGTGAGAAAACATGAATACGAACTTTTTAAGAAAAGAAGAGTTTGAGATCATCTCCACTCCAGGAATGAGGCAATTCCTCGCCTTCATGATTTTGGAGGTGGTAGGCACCGTTTTTGAGTACCCTCTTTATTATGAATGGCCCTGCCCAGTTAGGATTAAGCTTCCCAACTGAACCAGTTCTTGCCGCAGCATCTACTTTCTTCAAGACCAAATCTCCAGCAACAAATTCCTTGGTTCTTACGTTTTTATTAAATAGCTTGGCCATTCTCCTTTTTACCTCTTCTTGTCGAATAGTTGCCATATCTCTTAATTCTTCGATTAAGTCGAGGTTGCATTTCAACTCTTCATCATTCTCTTCCATCCAATCAATTTGATTCTGTTGTGCTAACAACACCCTCGGACTTTTCACCTCAAACTCTACTGGAATAAGGGCTTCAGATCCATGTGATAATTTGAAAGGAGTCTCTCCGGTAGCAGAACTTGGAGTTGTTCTCAAGGCCCATAAGACCGAAGGTAGCTGTTCCGCCCAATTACCTTTAAGATTTTCTACTTTTTTCTTCAACAGATTTATAATAAGCTTATTAGCAGCCTCTACTTGCCCGTTGCTTCTAGGATGATGTACAGAGGCGAAGCGTAGCTCGATTCCAATTTGATCACAGAAACTGATGAGAGTTGAATTATTAAATTGAGAGCCATTATCAGTAATGATTGCCATTGGAATTCCATGCCGACATACTACTTCTCCCCAAATGAAATTCTTCACAACTTGGGTAGTAATTTTGGCCAATGCCTTTGCTTCTATCCACTTACTGAAATAGTCGATCATGACTATAATATATCGACGTTGACCACTTGCCATAGAAAAGGCCCGATCAAATCCATTCCCCAAACCGCAAATGGCCACGGGGTTGCTATTGATTTGAGCTGCTGAGCAGGCTGATTTTGGAGTGGAGCAAACTTTTGGCATTTGACACATTTCCGGGCAAATTTCTCCGCATCTTTTCTCATTTGAGGCCAAAATAACCCTGTCTTAGAATTCTCTTCTCCAAGGTTCTTGCTCCTGAGTGACTGCCGCACTCTCCTGTATGAACCTCTTGAAGGATTATTGGAACCTCCTCTTCCGAAACGCATCGTGCCAATGGAGAAAGGAAAGTTCTCCTGTAAAGTACTCCTGCAACGAGGTAATAGTTAGCCGCTTTTTGTTTAAATCTTTTCTTATCTTTTACCGTAGAATGGAGTTTCCCAGTTGAAAGAAAAAGAATAAAAGGATCCATCCAGGACGGATGCTGATCTATCTCCATGATCTCTCCTTCTTCTATTGCCGGACGAAACAATTCCGAGGTTGTTCCACCTGAGAGAAGACCAAACTTTGCTAATTCGTCTGCATCCGTATTTTCTCCTCTTGGGATATGCTCAATAGTAAAGCTTTTAAACTTTCCAACCTCAGCTTTTACCAAAGTTAGATATTGCTTCAAAATGCTATCTCTAGTTTCAAAAGTTCCATTTACTTGAGAAGCCATCACTAAGGAATCTGTTAGCACCCTGACATCATCGATTCCTAATTCTCTGGCAAATCTGAGTCCGGCTAACAAAGCCTCATATTCAGCTTGGTTATTCGTTACTTTGAAAAAGAATTTTAACGCCTGATCCAACCTCACTCCATTCGGGTTGATCAAGATAACTCCAGCTCCTGAAGAATTTCTTCCTGAAGCGCCATCTACAAAAATTGTCCATGCGAGAGGTGCTTTGCTTCCTCTTTCCAACTCAAGTTCTTTAGTGTCTGCTATGAAATCTGCTAAGACTTGGGCTTTGATTGCTACCCTTGGAATATAGGAAATTTCAAACTCACTGAGTTCTATCGCCCATTTGGCTAACCTTCCTGAATGCTCTGGTTTCTCTAGGACACTCTTCAACGGAAGATCAGTGACAATTTGAATTGGGTGAGCTTGAAAATATGGTCTTAACCTTCTTGCTGAGGTTACGAGCATTAAGGCCAGCTTTTCAAGGATGGGATAGCGAGTTTCCGCACTTTTCAAAATTCGACTTACATAATAAACCGGAAACTGCTTCTTTTTCTCTTCACGGACTAAAACAGAGCTTATGGCATCAGATCCAACTCCCATATAGAGAAAAAGGGGGTTCTCCCTCTCGCGGGCTTTGAAGCAAAGGGGTTGAAGTCAATTGTTTCTTAGTTGATTGAAGGCATCATCACACTCCTTTGTCCATCAAATCTTCCTCCTCCCCGAAGAGTCTTAAAGAAAGGTGCGCTTTTGTCTCCCGATCGAGAAATGAAGCGACTCAAACCTGCCATTCTCCCTCCTAGCTGCTGAACCTCTTTAGAAGATTTGGGAGGCGGCATCTCTAGAATGGCTTTTACTTTGTCTGGATTTGGTTCTAGCCCTCCCGGGGTGAGAAGATGACCAAGAAATTTTCCTTTACTAGCTCCAAACACACATTTTAAAGGATTTAACCTCATGTTAAAATTTCTAAGGGTCGAAAACGTTTCGGTTAAATCGCTGAGATGAGAGGAAAATGATTTGCTTTTTATCAAAGATCGTCAACGTAGACTTCAAGGTTTCTTCCTTTTTGATTTTTAAAAACCGTATCCATCATCTTTTGATAAGTTGCTCCAGCATTTTTCAACCAAAAAGGCATCACTACATAACAGAAACAACCGTCATCTGTGATGAATGAGGTATGAGGGATGTCGGGCTTATGCATTTTAATTTGATGATAACCAGAAAACGCATCTAAAAAACTCATAAAAGAGTATCCAACCGCCGAGTCAACTAAGGAATCTATTCGAGGCAGAGGGTAGCAATCTTTCGGGCAAGCTTTATTAAGTTTGGTATAATCCACACACATCCTCCATTTCCCCCCTGGCTTTTTAACCATTACAACATTCGAAAACCCATGCAGGATACTGAATGGTTGGATGAACTTCGCCTTCAGGAGTTTTTCCACCTCTCCACGGATAGGCTGAGCTAGAGTGGTGGCAGCGGATCTCTTTTTCTGCTGAATTGGAGCGAAGCTAGGATCGATGTTGAGATGATGGCAAGCGACATCAGGATCCACTCCTGGCATGTCCTCCGCCGACCAGGCAAAGATATCTAGATTTGAAGAAGGCAAGAGATGAGCTGACCCTTGTCAGCTTCAGATAATTCAGCGTTGATGGAGAGACACTTGCTCCCATCTTCCTCGCTGATTGGGATTGCCTGAGTCACTTGGGCAGGTTCCAAGTGAGCTCCTCCTCTTGTATCTTCTTCAGCTTCCTCCGCAGCTTGGATTGTTCGGGAAATTCAAGCGACTCGGTCATCATAACTTCCTGAGGGGGAGAAGATACGATCATGCTGACTGTCTTTCACATAACATTCTCTAGCTTTTCTGGGTCGCTCCTGATTCGATGTTGTTTGCCATTCAAGGCGAACTTCACCGCTTGATGGTAAGTGGAGACGATGGCTTGATAGGCATTTAGGAAGGGTCTTCCAAAGATTGCGTTTGTAGCTACTAGGAGCATCAACGACTATGAACTTCACCAGCCTCACTATTCCTCCCAAGATCACAGAAAGAGTAACGAGTCCTTCAACTTCCTTCTTCTCTCCTGAGAAACCGTTAAAGAGGTCCTTCAGTTGATAGGAGGGGTTTGCCTGTCTTCAATGCCTCAAAGCCGGTTGAAGAGCACATTAACTGAACTCCCTGTGTCTATTAGATTTTCTCTACTGTGTAATTCTCTATCACAGCTTTGATAACAACTGCGTTCATCGAAAGGATTTGCGGTCTGAGGAAGATCTTCATCTCCAAATGTGACCGTCCCCGGATCGGGGCTGAAGAGGTATAGTTGCGACCTCTGATTGATAAACTCTCTTCAGACTTGCTTTCCTTGAAGACTCGGGGCCTGCTCCCCATGGATGCAAAAAAGTTTGCCCAAGGCACCTTCATCATCAGCATCAATGCATTCACTTGGAAAGCCGATGTTGCCCAGATGGCCAACGTCATCTACCTCCTCGCATTCCCAAGAACCTCTGCCACTTCCTTAGCTTTAGAAATTGAGGCTTGGCAGGATCACTTTTCTGAATAACGTCAGAAATTTTTCCCTCCTTCAGAAGCTTCTCTAGGAACAAACGGAGGGCTCTACAGTTTTCTGTCAAGTGGCCTCTTTCCCTATGATATTCACAGTAGAGGGCCGGATTTCTCGTTTTCGGGTCTGAGTTTAACGGAGCCGGTCTTCTGAAAAAGGTTGCTTCTGAACAGTCTGAAGCACCTCACTCATTGGAACCCCAAAGTCTGTGAAAGACTCTTGGGATTCATTGTAAAGAGACGGGATAATGGGCAGGAAGGAGGTTGGGCAATTGAATCTGGTGGACTGGAGTAGCTTCGGAGCAGAAGAAGCGACGGGGTTTTGAAAATGAACTTTGAAGAGGGGAAAGAAGATGGGTTACCTCGTTTGAATGGTGGTTGCGATAACCTTTACCTCTCGGAGCGGAGGCGGAAGATCCTGCCGAGGCTTCGAA
>JAWHQI010002669.1:0-29271 GCA_033032865.1 Dactylorhiza incarnata | reverse complement strand
CCCCCCCCCCCCCCCCCCCCCCCCCCCCCCCCCCCCCCCCCCCCCCCCCCCCCCCCCCCCCCCCCCCCCCCCCCCCCCCCCCCCCCCCCCCCCCCCCCCCCCAGCCAAAGACATCCTCTTGGCTAACTCCAACTGATCACCAAAACTGCCCTTCTCTATTGAATCAGATTTCTCAGAATGTACAGATGCAGTATCTGGCAAGTCTTCATTACCTTCTGAATCAGAGACAATCACAGCAGGTGATTTCCTTGACTCTTCCAGCACACCAGCTTCATTAACATTAGCAGATTTCTCTTGACCCTCCAGGTCATGAACAATATCAGTGACAGCAGTACTAACTGGATCAATATGAACTTGATCAACTTTACTGGAAAGAAATTCTTTTGTAGCAGCACCACTTTCAACAATGTCTCTTGGGGTTGGAAACTCCCCCTCAACATGTTCACCTCTTCCCTGATCAGGAGCTGGACTAGGTCCACTACCCCTTGAGGGTTGTTCTACTTCAAGAGTTCTATCATCATTCAGCAAAGGTGCCTCATCACCACCAGCAACATTCTTTACTCCACCCTCTGAAATAACTCTTTCCCATTTTGAGAAAATAGAAGAGGTGATTTTCTTGGTGTGATGGAGTGGGGTACCTGTTCCAATATTGAACAAATATGGATTACATCCATGCAGAAGCAAACTGATAATCCTTCCAAAATTTGGAGTCTGAAAGCTTTCCTTGATCTTCTCAAAAATAACTTCACCAAAGTTGAAGTTCTTTCTACAGATGATGGCTGTATGAATCTTAAAAGCTTCCTCAGAGAAGTAGTCGTGAGAACCTACTTTACAAAGTAATACCTTTCCTATAATATCACAAAGCAGCTTGCCTCCATCATTCATAAACTTTCTCCTTATTTTTGAACCTTCATCATTAATGCCACAGAACCTTTTGGCTCTTAGGATATCTTCAACATACAGTTCTTCAGATTCTACTTCAGGCATCCTCAAAATTCTATTGATGCCACTAGCCTTCAGAATAATCTTGCATGACCTAATGGAGCTTTTGATCTTCTTACCTTGACTGGTGATCCTGGCATTTCTGAAAAATTCCAGAACATCCTGTTCTAAAATCTTAGCTGGCTCTTCCAAGATAAAACTCAGCCCGGCCACTTCAAGCATCAAAATAATGTTTCGAAAATCATCTGATGCAGTTCGGAATGCATCTCTCACCAGCTCTCCGCCTGAGTGAAAACCTCTAGAAGCTTTGGGCGCCATTGAATTTGTCGAACTCGGAAAGAAGAACAGTAATTGCTCGAGAGAGACGAAGAGACGAATAGGGTTTTCTCGGAATGATCGCGTGGAATCACGTGTTTTCAATATATATATATATAAGAAGTTTAGGCGCGTACCTGATTTCACGGATGGCTCTTCGGATCCAATAAATCGAATTTAATAAAGGATTTCACGGAGACGTGTCCGAGAAGATAAAGATTTGACACGTGAAATCCCGTGCAATTTCACAAAATTTCAACAGTCCTATCTTCAAGATTTCTTGTTAAGCATTCCAAGTTCCATTTTGAAGTAATTGAACTTGGTCTCGTCCAAAGGCTTCGTAAAAATATCTGCAATTTGTTGGTCAGTATTGACATATAATAAATTTATATCCTTACTCTCTACATGTTCCCGGATGAAGTGGTAGCGAAGCTCAATGTGCTTCATTCTGCTGTGAGAGACTGGATTATTTGCTATGGCAATAGCACTTGAGGAGTCACAGAACATGGGGATTTCTGTGAGCTTTAAGTTATAGTCCTCAAGCTGATTTTTTATCCACAAAAGTTGTGCGCAGCAACTGCCGGTAGGGATATACTCCGATTCAGCAGTTGATATTGCAACACAATTTTGCTTCTTGCTACTCCAGGAAACGAGTCTTTTTCCCAAGAACTGGCAAGTTCTTGAAGTACTCTTTCTATCATCTTTGCTACCTGCAAAATCAGCATCTGAAAAACCAATTAGTTCAAAGTCATTGCTTCTCGGGTACCATAAGCCGAGATTTGGTGTACTCTTAAGGTATCTCAAAATCCTCTTTGCAGCGGCATAATGAGATTCCTTACAGTTCACCTGATACCTAGCATAAACACATGTTGAAAACATTATATCAGGCCTACTAGCAGTAAGGTAGAGCAAGGACCCAATTATGCTTCTGTACTTGGTTTCATCAAAAGGTTTCCCTTTCTCATCCTTGTCCAGAGACATGTTTGAGCCCATTGGAGTCCTCATAGAGCTTGCACTCTCCATTCCAAATTTCTTAAGAAGCTCTTTGGTGAACTTCGTCTGAGAGATGAAAATTCCATCTTCAGATTGGTGCACCTGGAGTCCTAAGAAATATTTCAGCTCTCCCATACTGCTCATTTCAAACTTACCTTGCATCAAGTTAGAAAACCTTTTGCAAAGTTTGTCATCTATAAAGCCAAAAATAATATCATCGACATAGATTTGCACAAGCAAAATCTCGCCTTTTACTTTCCTAAGAAACAATGACTTGTCTATTGTTCCTCTTGTGAATTTGTTCTCAAGAAGGAACTTAGACAATGTTTCATACCAGGCTCGGGGTGCCTGTTTGAGACCATACAAAGCTTTATGCAAATAATATACATGATCAGGAAAGTTAGGATCTGCAAAACCTGGAGGCTGAGCTACATATACTTCCTCTTTAAGGTCTCCATTCAGGAAGGCTGACTTCACATCTATCTTGAAAACCTTAAAGCCCTTATATGCAGCATAAGCCAGAAATAATCTGATGGCTTCAATTCTTGCTACTGGTGCAAAGGTCTGATCAAAGTCAATCCCTTCTTCTTGCATGTATCCTTGTGCAACCAGTCTTGCTTTGTTCTTTGTAATGATGCCCTTTTCATCAAGCTTGTTCCGGTAGACCCATTTGGTTCCAATCACATTCTATCCTTTGGGTCTTGGTACCAACTCCCAAACTTTACATCTCTTGAATTGGTTGAGCTCCTCTTGCATAGCAAGGATCCAAGATGGATTGGTGTTTGCTTCTTCAAACTTCTTCGGCTCAATCTGTGACAGAAAACTTAAATGTAAAACTTCGTTAGTTGTACCTCTTCTCGTTAGAACTCTGCTTGAAGGATCTCCGATAATCTGATCAACTGGATGATCTCTTGAATATCTGACTCCTAAGATCCTTGTATTTTCAGGAGCAACTTGAGGTTCAGCCACATCTGGAACATCTTCTTCTTCATGAACTTCTTGTTCATCTTCAGAGTGATCTGAGATCTCTTCTGTCAACTTTGGTGCATCATTTGTGGTATTTACTCCATCTTCGATAGTGAGTACCTTTAGCTTTTCACCTGCATCTTCAATGAACACACTAGATGAGTTGCTATGCAGCAGGCTCGTCTCATCAAATACAACATGGACTGTTTCTTCTACCACCAGAGTTTCTTATTAAAAATCCTATATGCCTTACTATGACTACTATATCCTACGAAAATACCTTCAAAATATTTTTCACTAAACTTGGGTGTAGGATGTTTCCCATTGTTAAGTACATAGCATTTACTGCCAAAAATTCTAAAATATGAAATCTTTGGTTTTCTTCCCTTTAGAATCTCATATGGGGTCCTACGATGGTTCTTATTGATGAGGTGCTCTGTTTTGCACATGGCAAGCTGTGTTGATAGCTTCTGCCCAAAAATATTCTGGAAGAGCAGAATCACTCAACATAGACCTGCCAGCTTCTATGAGGGTTCTATTCTTTCTCCCGGCTACTCCATTTTGCTGTGGAGTACGAGGAGAGGAAAACTCATGGGAGATACCTTGACTTTCACAAAACTCTGTCATGGCCCCAAGCTGAAATTCTGTTCCATGGTCACTTCTGATTTTGACCACTGAACAGTCAAGTTCATTCTGAATAAGCTTGACAAATGTAGTGAATATGCCAAAGGTTTCTGACTTAAGTTTTAGAAAGAACACCCATACAAACCGGGAATAGTCATCAACAATAGCCAAAGTGTAAGCTTTCCCACCTAAGCTTCTAACTGACATTGGACCAAATAAATCCATATGCAGCAGATGAAGACATCTGGTAGAATTATTGCCAATTATGCTCTTAAAGCTAGCCATTGTTTGCTTACCCATTTGGCAAGCATGGCAAGGGCTTTCTTTAATGCATTTAACTTTGGGGGCATCCCTTACCAAGTTGTGAGAAAATAACATAGATATAGTTTTGAAATTAATATGTGATAATCTCTTGTGCCATTGGTCACAAAGAGATGCACTATCTTGGCAACAAAACACACTGGGGTAGAAGACTGTAAACATATAAAATCCAAACAGTATATACCACTACTCCTAGAGCCTGTTAAAATAGTTTCCGCAGACACGGACCTCTTTATCAGGCATCTATCTCTAAAGAACTCGACGGTATAGCCTTTGTCACATAGTTGGCTTATGCTAATCAGATTGTATTTCAATCCTTTCACATGAGCTACACGTGTGAAAACGACTGAGCCGTTGGTTATTGAACCATAACCTATAATAATACCTCGTTCAGATCCGCCAAACTTTACTTTAGGCCCGTTCTCAATTGGAACATAATCCTGAAGTAATCTTCTTCTCCCGGTCATATGCCGAGAGCAACCACTGTCCAAATACCAGATAGGAATTTCATCGGCCTTTGGACATTCCTGCAAGCATGATCAATACCCCTTAGGATCCCAAACATATTTGGGCCCTTGGTTCCTTGTCAGTGGAACACCACTTGGAACATTAACTTTGCAAGTGGTCGGTCTTGCACTGTTAACTAGTGGAGTTCTTGGCACAGTTTGATTAAACCAACAATCTATGGCAAAATGACCAATTTTGCCACAGCACCAGCATTCAAATCTATTGTGTCTCCTCTTTTTGTTCTGCTGAGCCTTTTGAACAGGTGGATTTGCAGGAGGAGCAACCTTGGAGGTAGAAGCCTCGTTGGTGCAACATACACAATTCTTAGGCACAATAGGCTTGACATGCGGTGCCTTCTTAGCATTTGATCCATGAACGAATGGTCCATGATGCTTCAATTGAACTTCCTCATAAGGTGCCTTGAGGGAGCTAGATCCAAAGTTTTTGGGTCTGGTCCACACTGAGTTCACCTTGGCAGGCTCAACATAGGTTGGTCTGCTGAAGTGACCATAGATGCTCTCAAAATCATAGGTGTTTGTAGGAAGAACCACCTTCTTGAAAGTTGGAGCACATTGCGGACCCTTACCCTTTGCTTTAGCAGCTCTTCTTCTGGCTGACTTACTTAGGCTCTTCTCAGCAACATGGCCCAATCCACTTCTACCAGAAACAGCAGTGAAACTGTCTATGATAGGCAAAACTGTCTTGGGCTTAGAGAAGTTCATTATGATCTTCTTTTCAGCCTCAAGCTGTTTCGTCAAATCATTGATAATTTCATTCTTCTGAATGCCTACTGAAGTGGCCTCGGAGAGAGAAATCTTCAAGGATAAGATTTCATCCCTGAGTAGGTTAGATTCTTCAATCTCCATTCTCAGGTTTTATTCTTGATCCTTTAGGGATTGAATCTCCTTTGATTGAGTTTTAACAAGCTTTCGACACTTATTAAACCCCTTCAACATTTCCTCATACTTAGCAGTCAACTCAGAATCCTCTTCCGAGTAGTAGTTTTCATTAGCATCAGATGTCGTTTCTGAACATGAAAGAGGTGTAGAAGATAATACCTGACCGGTGAAAGGAACAATATCTTTGTCATCATCTGACATGGCCATTAGACTGTAGAAGCAGTCTTCTGTGAGACCTTTTCCTCTATATTGACCAAATTGGTCTTCTGTATCAGGTTGAGCCATCAGTCCAAAGAATGCCTCTTCATCTGAGTTAGACTCATTTGAGTCACTATCACTCAGAGTCTTGGACTTCTTGGCAACAAAACTCTTCTCCTCTTTCTTCTTTCCTTTGAAGGACTTCTTTTCTTCTTTTCTTGAAGATTCCTTCTTCTTGTGTGGGCAATCAGCTATCATGTGCCCTGGCTTTTTACAACAATAACAAACAGGTTCAGTATAATCGTGTTTATTCGGTTTAGAACCATACCTGTCGTTTCTATCACGATGTGATCTCCTGTGATCTCTTGAGGAAGATGAGCCTTTTCTCATTTGCCTCCTCTTGCTAAGCAACTTCTTGAATTGCTTGGAGAGGAGGGAAAATTCTCCTTCAGATAGTTCTGAATCTGCAGAACTGCTTTCAGCTTTATCCTCAGAAGACTCATCCCTCACAGGGGACAGAGCCCTGCTTCTCCGGGAGCTTTCAGCCTTTAGAGCAATGGTATTCTCCTTGACAGAGCTCCTACTGCTTTCCTTTTCTGACTTCCTGATATTCAACTTCAGCTCATGGGAAAGCAGCTTCCCATACAGAATCTGTGGCTCCGTAGTAGCCAACTTACCATATTCTCTTATAGCTATCACCTTGGGGTCCCATTCCTTAGACAGGGATCTAAGGAATTTATCGTTTAGTTCACCCATGGTGAATTCCCTTCCATAGTTTCTCAAACCATTTACAATCTTGAAGAATTTCTCGTAGGTGTCAGAAATTGTGTCTTTGCCTTGTTGCTTGAAGGCTTCATATTCTTGGTTCAGCAAAGACTTCCTGTCATCTCGAACTTCTTCAGTACCTTCCATCAGAACCACAATAGAATCCCACATCTCTTTTGCAGACTTGCAGTGAATCAGATTTTGTAGCATTGAATCATCAACTGCACCTGCTATGATGTGCTTTGCTTTCTTGTCCAGAGTGACAAGTGCAATTTCGTCCTTTGACATATCCATCAGTTTCTTTGGCACTTGTTTGGTGGCATCAATGGTAGAAGCAACCATAGGAATGAAGGGACCTTCCTTAACTATCTGGGAGATTCGGGGATCATTTGCTTCCATGTAGAAGATAACTCTTTCTTTCCACATTGGGAAGTTCTCCTTAGTGCAAACTAGGACCTTGGAGGAAAACTTTTCCATGCCTCTGTCCATAGATAGAGATCTTGACAACGTTGAGGGATCTTTAATCTAGGTGTTAACCTCTTAAAGACAACCTGGCTCTGATACCAATTGAAAGAAATCGTTGTCTACCTAAATCACCTAGAGGGGGGTGAATAGGTGATCTCTACTGCGATTGCGGAATAAAATTTTTGCACATACACAAAAAAAATCACAGCACAGAGACACAAGATTTATAGAGGTTCCCCAAAGGTGGGTACTCCTCTCTCCCGCTCCGCCTATCTAGCACTTCGGGCTAGCATCGGCAACTTCACCAAAACTTTGATTTATCAACAAATCCTACACTCAGAGACTACGGCTCCTACAAGCTCGGAGAACAACCTCTCCTACAAACTCGGAGTAAACAACTCCTACAACTCGGAGTAAACCACTCCTACAAAATAACTCGGAGTAAAAACTCCTACAGGAATCAAATAAAGTTTGAAACAAAACTTCTCTTTGAATCTCAACAGAGATTAACTTCAGATCTGGAGAAACTGAATCTTCTTCTTACTTTAGAGTGAAAGCTTGAATCTTCAAAGATTAGGAAGAATAGTGAATCGGCAAACCTGATCTGAATATGCCCTTTGATTAAATCGAAAAGATCTTCAATATTGAGAGCAGCAACTTGATCAAAGGCCTTCTTATCTGAGAAATCTTTAGCAACACTGAAGAACGAAACTTGAGCGGCACAGAAGTTAGATCTCAGAAAACTTGTTCAGCAAGAGAGGAAGAAACGACTAGAAAATATTCTCTTTTTAACAATCGGGTGCTTTCTTGAGTTTGCCCTAAAAATAAAAATTATTTATAGGGAGACCTCCAACGGCTCGGGCGACAAACAAGGAGGGATCACCACGTGTACTGTACATGGCGGCGAACCCTAATTTTTGAAAACGAAACTGAAATTTGAAATCCGTCTGTCCGTCATTCGTCGAGTCTTCACATGAACATTCGACGAATTGACTTGGTCTTGAAAAACACTGATAAAACATTGAAAATTGTCTTCTGTTATCATTCGTCGAAATTCGTCGGGAGTTCTCGAGAACATTCGACGAATATACTTAGCCGCAGAAAATTTTTCTTTAAACTTGAAATTTGGCTTCTGTCTGGATTCGTCGAGATTCATCGGAGCTTCACGAGACATCTCGACGAATTGACTTAGACAAGAATAAAATTCATTCTGAAAACCTGCTCCATTCCTCAATCTTGAAAACCTTCAGTTATGAGTATATGAAGTACACCCCAATAGAGAGATTACACATGGACCAACACTTTGTTCTACACAATGAGGGATTACATTGTCTAGAACTGTGTTTGGTGATCCATTGCAACCTGCCTTTGGTGTGCACTTAGCATTAAGACCTGTCAAACACATCTAAACAGAAATCATCAAATACATACTCAATTCAATTTAGTTCACTAGGGGACATCTTCAAATCCAGGTAATTGTGGATACAATACCCAACACTCATGCTTGCTACCATGTCCTCTGAGCTTCAGAAGCAACACGAGAGCATGTGTGGTTATGAGATAATCGGGCACCTCAAGAAAATGTTCGAGGGGCAAGCCCGACAAGAGAGGTTTGACATATCCAAGGCATTGTTTCAGTGCAAAATGGGAGCTCGAGACTCAGTAGGGACTCACGTACTCAAGATGATTGGGTATATAGAGAACCTTGAAAAACTGGGTTTTCCTATGGGCCAAGAGTTGGCCATGGATCTGATCCTGCAATCGTTGTCGGACAGTTATGAGCAGTTCGTCTTAAACTCTAACATGAATGAAATAGAAAAGACACTGCCCGAGCTCCTTGGCATGTTGAGAACTGTCGAGAATAACATGAAGAAGGTCAAGCCTGCCAGCCCCATATTGATGGTGCATAAGAGCAAGGGCAAGGCCAAGGGATCTAAGAAGATGAAGATTGGATCTAAGTCTCCTCTTGATCCCAAGTCTTCTGCACTGAAAAGGAAAGGTCTGGCTAAGGAAGGGAAGTGCCACCATTATGGTAAGTCAGAGCACTAGAGGAGGAACTGTCCTTAGTATCTAGAAGATCTGCAGAAGAAGAAGGGAAGTATGACTTCCACTTCAGGTATTTTCGTTATAGAAATAAACCTTTCTACTCCTTCATCCTGGGTATTGGATACCAGATGTGGTTCTCACATTTGTATAAATGTGCAGGAACTGAGAAGGAGAAGAATGTTGGGTAAACGGGAGGTAGACCTGCGCGTCGGGAATGGAGCAAGAGTTGTTGTCGTCGCTGTTGGTGTTTATTGTCTTTCTTTGCCCACAGGGCTTGTAATAGAACTAGATAATTGTTATTATGTTCCGGCCATAACTAGAAACATTATTTCTATTTCATGTTTGGACATGATTGGTTTTTCTTTCGTAATTAAGAACAATTGTTGTTCTATTTATAAGAATGATGTTTGTTATGGCGTTGCCCAAATGTTTAATGGTTTATATGTTTTGAACTTAAACCATCTGATCTATAACATAGAAAATACTAAAAGACTAAAAACAAATGATTCGAATCCTACGTGCCTTTGGCATTATCGTCTAGGCCATATAAACGAGAAACGCATATCCAAGCTCCATAAAGATGGGCTACTGGACTCATTTTATTATGAATCATTTGAGAGATGCGAGTCATGTTTGTTGGGCAAGATGACGAAAGCTCCTTTCACTAGTTGTAATGAGAGGGCTAATGATCTCTTGGGTATAATACATAGTGATGTATGCGGACCCATGAGTTCTGTGGCTAGAGGTGGGTTCTACTACTTCATTACATTTACTGATGATTTCAGTAGATACGGATACGTGTTTCTTATGAAGAACAAATCCGAGACCTTTGAAAAGTTCAAAGTGTTTAAAAATGAAGTAGAGAACCAACTGGGAAAAAGGATAAAAGCACTCTGATCTGATCGAGGTGGCGAATATATGAGTCATGAGTTTCGTGATCATCTGAAAGAGTGTGGTATTGTATCACAGCTCACTCCGCCCAGAACACCTCAACATAATGGTGTTTCTGAGAGGAGAAATCGTACCTTGTTAGACATGGTGCGATCGATGATGAGTCATGCAGATTTGCCCGTTTCCTTTTGGGGTTTTGCTTTAGAGACTGCTGCTTTCACACTAAATCGAGTTCCAACAAAAACGGTTCTAAAGACACCATATGAGATATGGACTAGGAAGCGTCCTAGTATGTCGTTCATCAAGATTTGGGGTTGTGAGGCATACGTGCGACGTCAAATGCCTGACAAGCTGGAACCCAAATCGGATAAATGTTATCTCGTGGGGTATCCTAGGGAAACCAAAGGATACTAATTCTACTTACCGTCTGAGGGCAAAATATTTGTCGCAAGGACTGGTGTCTTTTTGCAGAAAGAGTTCTTATCCAGAAAGAATGCAAAGGTAGAACTTGAAGAAGTTCAAGATCCACAAACAATGAACGAACCGGAATTGGAACCTGAGCAAGGTCTACAAGAAGTTGTAGCTGGAGAGCCTGCTCAAGAAACACAATCCTACGTAGATCTGGTAGACCAAGATTTGAGCCTGAGAGATATGAATTTCTCATGACTCAAATAGGTAATGTGTTGCTTATGGATCATGATGATGAGCATGCAACCTACCAAGAGGCTATGAATGGACCTGACTCCGAGAAGTGGCTTGAAGCCATGAAATCTGAAATGGACTCCATGTATGCAAACCAAGTTTGGACCTTGGTGGAACCACCTGAAGGGGTACGACCCATAGGGTGCAAATGGGTATTCAAGAAGAAGACCGACATGGATGGGAATGTACAGACATTCAAAGGTCGACTGGTGGATAAAGGTTTCAGGCAAATTCATGGTGTTGACTATGATGAAACCTTTTCCCCTGTAGCAATGGTCAAGTCCATCAGAATTCTACTTGTTATTGCTGCGCATTATGACTACGAGATCTGGCAAATTGATGTCAAAACGGCTTTCCTTAATGGAAACCTCCTTGAGGAAGTGTATATGACACAACCCGAGGGTTTTGTATCTCCAGATGAAGCCACTAAAATATGCAAGTTGAATCGATCCATTTATGTTGGAATCTACGTTTTGATGAGAAACAAGCTTCTCAAAGTTGGAATCTACATTTTGATGAGAAAATCAAAGAGTTTGGTTTCATCAAGAACGAAGATGAGCCTTGTGTTTACAAGAAGATTAGTGGGAGCATTGTTGTCTTCCTGATATTGTATGTAGATAACATACTGTTGATCGGGAATGACATTCCGACCCTGCAAGTTGCTAAGAACAACCTAGGGAAGTGCTTTTCTATGAAAGAATTGGGCGAAGCGACTTATATACTTGGTATTAAGATCTATAGAGATAGATCGAAGAAGTTGTCGGGTTTGACCCAAAGTACATACATTGACAAGGTGTTGAAATGGTTCAACATGCTTGAGTCCAAGAAAGGATTCTTACCCATGTCACATGGTGTGAGTCTCTCTAAGGACCAGTGTCCAAAATCTTTGGAAGATAAGGACCGCATGAAGTTGATTCCATATGCTTCGACAATTGGATCAATCATGTATGCAATGTTATGTACTCGACCGGATGTCTCATATGCTTTAAGCATGACTAGCAGGTATCAGTCTGATCCTGGTGATGGTCACTGGATAGCTGTCAAGAATATCCTAAAGTACTTGAGAAGGACTAAGGATACATTCTTGGTGTTTGGTGGGGAGGAAGAGCTCGTTGTAAAGGGTTACACGAATGCAAGCTTACAGACTGACAGAGATGACTCAAAGTCACAGTCAGGTTTTGTGTTTTGCCTTAATGGAGGAGCTGTAAGTTGGAAGAGTTCCAAGCAAGAGACAGTTGCTGAGTCTAGGACTGAGGCCAAGTATATCGCTGCAGCGAATGCGGCGAAGGAGGCTGTGTGGATTAGGAAATTCATCAGCGAGCTTGATGTAGTTCCTAGCATTGTTGATCTCATAGTTCTCTACTGTGACAACAACGGTGCAATTGCACAAGCTAAGGAACCTAGATCTCATCAGCGCTCCAAGCACATACTTCGGCGCTTCCATCTTATTCGAGAGATTGTCGATCGAGGATATGTGGGCATATGCAGAGTACCGACTGAAGAAAATATAGCGGATCCACTGACAAAGCCTCTCGCGCAAAAGAAGCATGATGGTCAAGTTAGATCAATGGGTATTAGATACCTGAATGATTATCTTTAGTGGGAGCCTTGTGGATTGCATATTTGTTGGTTGTTTGTTCATTGGATGAATTGTAATATGTACTATGTATTTCATTTTATATTTATGGCAAGTTCTTTTATTATGTCATTTATATCTGTCTGATAAGATTAATTAGCATAATAAATGCCCTTAGAATGTTTGCTTCCATAGGAATTCAAGTACGTGACTTGAATGTGAGGGTCTATGTATAAATGAAGCTTCATTCTTAAATGGTCCCTGGTCGAGGTATCATCCTAGAAATTTAGGGCGAGGATGAGACCATAAGACTAGCATGTGCGTTGACTGATGACCGGTTCTCACAGGTCATGATATTATGATATCAAGTCATCACATGGGTACTTGTTAAGAACAAGTTGTACTGGACAGACCCCCCGTGAGACTACTTTGTGGATTGTTATATGAACGTGTCACAAGTAGATCTCAAGTGACAATGGTGTTTGTGGTCCTTTGACCTGAAGTCATAGCATTCATCAGGTGAGGAAGAGCGTACTTTGATGCCATCTAAAGTCTTATCTTGAGAAAGGTTGATGATAAGGGTGGTTGTTGGGTATGTTACGAATCATTTGGATGTTTGTCTGTGAGCAGAAATGGGATTTGTCCTCCTTTATGACAGGAGTTACATCCATGGGCCCCTTGATGGAATGAGACTGAGAAATGCTTGGCCATGCTTGGTTGAGTCAATATATGATATTGAGCTCACCAATTTCAGACAGTCTATTCTAGATAAGGAAACTAGGATTGAACAATCATGAGGGTGACACGGTCCATGCCTCTAGTTCTATCCGGATGTAAGGGACAAAGGGACATGACAACACTGATACATTGGTCATGACAGGCTTGTTGAGTTATGAACTCTTATTGCTTGGGTAGCAATGATGTATTGCTAGATGCCACTCATTGTTTGTGAGACTTTTGTTGATACTTTGTGATCAAGTGGGAGACTGTTGGAGTTTCTGAGCTGATCTCAATGCAATCAATAGGTAGTCTTGCTGCCAACGCAATATGAGCCTATAGGGTCGCACATAAAAGCGTTTGGAGAAATTAGAGAAAGGATTGTGTTGGCCTTACTCAAATGGATATGAGTAGAGTACCAATCATGTGACTGCTTGGAATTAAGTTGAGAATGTCTCAAAGGGAAATTGTTTGAAGGTTTTAAACGAATGGGTTTATACTTGACAAATTCGGCTAATGGGTTTAACCGAATTATGTCAAGTCAGTTGACCGCCTATAGACTCGGCAAGATCCGCGAACGCAGAGAAGACGCGGTATCGTCGACTTCACCAAAGTGGCCTTGTCTTCGAGAAGAACAGACATCGTCGTGAAGAAGCCTTGTCGCTGAAAAGGCTAAGTATGACTGATGGTGTTGAACATCGTCATAATTAAGGCATGTCGTCGAGAGATCAAGGTTATTACGACGACACAGTCAGAGACAGCATATCGTCGTATATGTAGAAGCACCAGAATGTCTCGTATCATCGAGATACTAGTATCAGAGGTAGTAGCAAGAAGAATTGAAGATATAACAAGGCGTAAGGCATCGACAAAGTCCTGTCGTCGTGATATCATCCATGTCATTGTAACAATGGAAATATCGTCGAGACAGATTCAAAGTTACGGACGCGCTGTCAGCATTTAATGTCGCGACCTGATTGTCCAATCAGCGCGTGCTCTTATGGAATGGGCGTCTGACATTAAAGGACATTACATGTGATCGTTATGCGGCTAATCTGTCCTATAAAAGGGAACAGTGATGCCCTAGAAAATCAGTCTTTAAAGATAGAGAAAAAGAACGAAAAAGAATCTCACCGCTACACTTCAATAGAACAGTATTCTCGACGGAGAAGAAGAACATCAAGTAGAGAACAAGCATCAAGTGTTCACTGAAGAATCAGTCATCTCCATCGACTGAAAAGTAGCTGATCAACACCAGGCAAAAGAAGTGAAGGCTGAAGAAGATCCAGTGCTGAAACTCCAAATCAAGAAGCATCTTCTTCAACCTAAAGAAGCCAATCTTCATCAGGCTGAAGTTGCCAATCCTCATCCGGCAGAAGAAGCAGTTATTTCTACTGTAATTTCTTGTAAGGGCTTGCGGGCCTAATTGTCAAGCTTGAGGGATTGAGACCTGTGAGGCTTGAGGTCCAGGCAGAGGCTAGACTTGCGGGTTTGTCTAGGTAGGGCTTGCGGGCCTGATTGTCAAGCTTGAGGGCTTGAGACCTGTGAGGCTTGTGGGCCAGGGCAGAGGCTAGACTTGAGGGTCTATCTAGGTAGGTCTTGAGGGCCTGAGTGTCGAGCTTGCGGGCTCGGGGGCAGTAGGGGCTTGCGGGCCTAGGCGGTTGGACTTGCGGGTCTGTGTTGTAAGGCTTGAGGGCCTGAAGTTTTTGGCGACGTTTGCCGATCCTAGCACACTGCTAGGTAGGCGCAGAGGGAAAGAGGACTACTCAAGACACCCGGTCTTGAGGAACCTCTATATATCTTTGTGTGTTTTCTGTGTTATGCTTTCTAACTTATAGATCTACAAATCAGAATTCAAGAACACCAAAAAGGGGATAAAATAATTTGAAAAACCTATTCACCCCCCCCCCCCCCCCCCCCCCCCCCCTCTAGGTGATAAGTTGACACCCAATAAACAACAAGTGGTATCAAAGCGAGGTTGTTCAAAGAAAAGCTTAACAACTTGAACAGATCTGCTAGTGGGTGTCCAAGTATCATAGATGTGGAGTCAAGAATATTCATCTATTCCAGGGAGAACTTTGCCCTCTGGAAAGTTAGAGCAAGAACTTACATGGAGGCAATGGATCCCAGAATGTTCTTAATTACTCAAGAAGGACCCTCCATGACTATAATAAAAGATGAGATCCTCCTAGCCAGCTTGGACAAAGAAGCCAAAGATATTCTTGCTGATGCAGTTGACATCTCAACATTTCAGAAACTGGCTCACTGCATAACAACAAAAGAGATGTGGGACTCTCTAACAATCCTTATGGAAGGATCAGAAGAAGAAAGAAGCAAAGCAGCTAAGAAGAAAGTCAAAACACTGAGTGATAGTGACCCAAGCTGTTCAGACTCAGAAGAGAAGACTCAGTTTGGACTGACTGTCCTATCTGAGTCAGAGGAAGAAGTTCAGGATGAAGTCTCACCTGAACAGGAAAGCATAAGAGCTCTTATATCTACTTCAGACTCAGAATCGGAGATGAGCTCATCTGGTAATGATGACTGGTCCAAGTCATACAGTGATCTCTTAGAAGATGTCAAGATGCTCAAGATACTATGCAAGGAGCAGGATGCAAAGATCTCCTCTCTTCAAGCAAAAAATCTTGATCTCTCAGAGAAAGAAGAAAGGCTAACTCTAGAGAATGCAGAGTTGTGTCAACTCAAAAAGGACTTCAAGGCAAGCTCCAACCTTGACTTGATAGACAAATTTGGAAAAACTCTGAAGGCATTGATTGAGAGCAAGGAGCTGTGCTTCTCCTTAACCAGAGAAGTAGTTCTTCTGAAGAAGGACAAATTTCAGCCCAAAGTCCTGAAATCTAAAAACGACAACATCATAAGGGTGGAGAGTAAACTCCCCTTTGTGATAAAGCCTATGACAAGATCCTTCAAACCAGAGACCTCTCTTCTACTGGTAAATGGTTGCTGATCCACTCAGAGAAGGGAGCAGGGATGCTTCAAGGAAGACAGATCAGGCAGACCCTGTGGGAAGAAGGCTAGCTTGAGGAAGGTAATCTCACCCTTCAAAAAGAATGCTGGGCAATACAATCTTGGGTATTTCAAATTTGGGAGCTCCACAAGTGGAGCAAAGAACATGCCAAAAACCACAAAGGTACCTCAGGAAGTTATGAGGAGGCAGAAATTTGCTGAGCCCAGAGAAGAGAAGAAATCCTTAGAGAAGACTAACTCCAGATGGAAAATAGTGAATGGTGACAGCAAACATCATATCTACCATCAGCACAGTTCACCTTCTCTGCTTCATTCATTTGTTCACACACAAAGAACTCCTGCTTATACAGTCAGCCAGAAAAGAAGATATAACAGGTATGAATGCTGGTGCTGTGGAAAGACTGGGCACTTTGCAATTGATTGTTGGTACAATCCAACTGCTCCAAGGGTAACAAATGCTAAACTGGCAAATAATCTCTTTCATAATCACTATGCATACCCTAGGGCAGTTATATCCAGTATGCCCATCAAAGCTAACAATTTCCTAGGACCCAAATTCACTTGGGTTCCTAAGGGCTTGTAATCTTATTTTGCAGGTAGTCCAAGTGCCCACCAGAAGCAAATCTGGGCCTTGGACAAGGTGGTTGTTCTGACCCATTGGCAGAACAACAAAGTCTATTTACTAACAAAACTGATGCAGGTATCTTACTAAAAGAGGGCTAAAAGCTGCACAGGGTTGGTGCCAAAGGATAACTCCCAAGCAGAGCGAAAGAATGCCTTAGGCAGACATGTAAGGAAGAATTGACTCGTCGATACAAGAAGTTGTTACGACGACTCAATAGACATTACGACGACAAAGATTCAAGTTGGGAGGATATTTATCTAAGGATCATTTCGACAACAATAACCGCATTGGCAAAATATAATCGAGCTATTTTTATCAGGATTAGATGGGTCCATCGGAGCCGTCTGATCGTTTTTTTTAAGGTACGCGCCTCTTCATCTACCGACACTATAAATAGAGTGAATGCTCGAAAATAAAAATTACGCTGTCATTTTCCCTAAGCCATTCTGTCGACAAACCCTCGCCTCCTTTGTCGTGCTGCCTTCTCTCTCACTCCGAATCAATGGCTCCCAAGAAAGAAGAAGTGATCTCAGGTTGTGAACTTCAACGAGGAGGTTTCAATGCCTGCTCCGACAAAATAAGATCAGTAATAGGATTGCTGGAGGCATCAGGACTAGAATATGTCCTATGTGAACCCTCGGTTCTTCTCTACCGGGAATTAGGCGAGTTCTTTGCCGAAGCAAAACTCGACCACACTGAATCACGGATAAAGTCCATGGTGGGAGGCAAGAAAGTCAAGATATCTGCGAAAAGCCTTGGGAAAGCGCTACATCTATCCAGAATCCAAGGGGGGAGGAAGAAAAAGAGCTGACTTCGGAGAATGTGTCTGCGAGCTACACCTGGTGCGGACACACAGGGAAGACCTACGGGTCTATTAAGAGAGCTGAATTCAATCAGAAGCGGAAGCTGCTGGCCGACATTGTTGGCAAAGTGTTGTTGTGCAAGCCTAGTTCCCACGACCGCATATCTAAAGACATGTTTGTTGTCATGGCCAGAATAATCCACTCTAAGAAAACCAACTGGAGTGAGTTCCTCTTCCTAAGAGTGAAGAACACCCTGAAGTCCCCCCGTATGGAAGAATATTGTCCCTTTTTCTTCTAACATCCAGGGTGATACATTGCATAAGAGAATGGGAGTACCTCTTCATTACTCTAAGAAATTGGATGCAAAGATGCTGGACCGATGGGATAGGTCCATCCCCAAACCATTCTCTGATGTCCAGCCTGCTCCAAAGAAACAGAAGAAACCAGCAACCCAAATAAACTCCTCCGAAGAAGAAGAGTCATCAAGCACCCCTGATGACATTGCACCACCTGCACACCATCCTGCTCCATCCGGAGGTGAAACACCCACCAAAGAAAATGCTCTTATATCAATCCATGAACCTGCTCCCACAGAGGTTATTGAAAATGCTGGAAACCCCAATGTGGGGAGTGAGCATGTTGAAGGGGAGCCTCAATTCGAGGGCTCAGACCAAAATAATGAAGTGATCCACGAGGAGCTCTCAGCTGGAGGCTCACATCAAAAGGATGCTCAAGTTGAGGGGGAGATCCATCTGGGGTACTCTGCCCTAGAAGATCAATGGAATGTGCCCTCTATCCCAGAAGATAGAAGTGATATGCCTGAGCCAACAGTAGACATCACTCTCTAAGACTGCCTAGAGTTAACTGTAGCAAGCAAAGTTGTGCTCATAGCTCCAAGTGAGCCCCTGCCAGAAGGTTCTAAGGGGAAAGCCATGGTCACAACGCACATCAGTGAAGAATCCTCTGAAGATGTCAGTGAAGCAGATCCACAGGGAGGAGGAGATCAAGAAGGACAAACTGCTGAGCCATCTTCGACTCAGGCAGGATCTATCTTCCACATGCTATCATCCCTACTGTCTACTCAGCGAAAACATCTTGAACAATTCATAGTAAAAACTGTGGATAGTCTACGGAAAGAGATGAAGGGGGAAATTCAGAAAGTAAAGAGCGACATACACAACCTCAACACCCAGTGTGCTCATTTCTATACTATGGCAGCTCCCGCAATCAATAAAATGAGTGAGGAAGTTAATAAAGTGGGACATCAAACCCACACAATCCTGAAAAAGCAAGGCACATTCTCAAACAATGTGTACTATGGTCTTAAGTAGATAGAGACAGATGTTGCAAATAACCAAAATCAAATTCTGAATAAGGTTAATGAGAACGCTCATACTTTAGATACCCATCTATTGGAAGTAAACAATAATGTGGATGTGACTGAACAGACCTTGCATGAAAAGCTGAATCAAGTCAGAGAAGGACTTGAGGAAAGGGTAATTGAACAAGCCCTAAAGGGGGAGAAGGAAATAATAAACGCCAGTTCACATCAAGCGATGTGGATAACAAATCAGATAAAGCAGACAATGAAGCAACCCCCATCACGATATGAAGCTGCCAATCCGTCTGCAAGCACTGACTCAGCTTATTATGGAATAGAGTTTGGAGAATCAGCAACCTCCAGGAAAAGAAAGAGGAGTCAGAGCAGCCAATATCGGCAAAAGAGACTGAGGGAAGTTGAGCTGGATCCACAATCCGGAAGGTGGAGTCCAGTATCAACAGAAATAATAACAGAATCATGGATCCAGTTTGGATACTCTCAAGAGGACTATCAAAGAGTATACCAGGCAGTTGAATGGGAGAAACATCTGAAGAAGCTGGAAAGGAGGAAGAACCGCAAGCTAGCATTCCCACAAGGTCCTCCTCCCTCTCCTAAGAGAATTCTCCTGCCCATCAACTACCATCAGAGGCAAAGGTAGAAAATCAAAGGGGAAAGCAGCAGCAGACGCTGATGGGGCAACAAATTATAATCTTAATTTATTTTGATGGGGCAAATGAATGCTAATGTTTATTCTTGAACATTTAATCTATTTATATGCTTGAAGAACATTTCATCTCTTTATATGATTCTTGCTTTAAGTGTGATGTTACTATTTGAAATGATATATCTTTTCATGAGTGGCATTTATCATTGAGATAAGTTAGGGCTTCTTCAAATAGGGGGAGATTGTTGGGAACAGTGCCCAGCAATGTTCCTGGTTTGAAGAAGTGCTCAGCTCAATGATAAGTGCAAGCTGTATTTAATATTCCATCTAGCTCATGCTTGCAGAGATCGACAATATGTCAAGTACTTTAATTATTTCTGTAAGTACTATATATCGTCAAGAAGAACAGAACGTTGTTCGTCGAACGCAGAAGCAAGATCGTCGAACTCAGAAGGAAGATCGGCGACCGCTGAGACTTGGCGTGTTCGTCGAACGTAGAAGCAAGATCGTCGAACTCAGAAGGAAGATAGACGACCGCTGAGACTTGGCGTGTTCGTCGAACGCAGAAGCAAGATCGTCGAACTCAGAAGGAAGATCGACGACCGCTGAGACTTGGCGTGTTCGTCGAACATAGAAGGAAGATCGTAGACCGCTGAGACCTGGCGAGTCAGTCGACCACTGAGACTCGGCAAGATCGTCGAACGCAGAGAAGACACGGTATCGTCGACTTCACCAAAGTGGCCTTGTCGTCGAGAAGAACAGACATCGTCGTGAAGAAGCCTTGTCGCTGAAAAGGCTAAGTATGACTGATGGCGTTGAACATCGTCATAATGAAGGCACGTCGTCGAGAGATCAAGGTTATTACGATGACACAATCAGAGACAGCATATCGTCGTATATGCAGAAGCGCCAGAATGTCTCGTATCGTCGAGATACCAGTATCAGAGGTAGTAGCAAGAAGAATTGAAGATCTAACAAGGCGTAAGGCATCGACAAAGTCCTGTCGTCGAGATATCATCCATGTCGTTGTAACAATGGAAATATCGTCGAAACAGATTCAAAAGTTGCGGACGCGCTGTCAGCATTTAATGCCGCCGCCTGATTGTCCAATCAGCGCGTGCTCTTATGTAATGGGCGTCTGACATTAAAGGACATTACATGTGACCGTTATGCGGCTAATCTGTCCAATAAAAGGGAACAGTGATGCCCTAGAATAGCAGTCTTTGAAGATAGAGAAAAAGAACGAAAAAGAATCCCGCCGCTACACTTCAATAGAACAGTATCCTCGGCGAAGAAGAAGAACATCAAGTAGAGAGCAAGCATCAAGTGTTTTCTAAAGAATCAGTCATCTCCATCGACTGAAAAGTAGCCGATCAACACCAGGTAAAAGAAGTGAAGGCTGAAGAAGATCCAGTGTTGAAACTCCAAATCAAGAAGCATCTTCTTCAACCTACAGAAGCCAATCTTCATCAGGCTGAAGTTGCCAATCCTCATCCGGCAGAAGAAGCAGTTATTTCTACTGTAATTTCTTGTAAGGGCTTGCGGGCCTGATTGTCAAGCTTGAGGGCTTGACCTGTGAGGCTTGAGGGCCAGGGCAGAGGCTAGACTTGCGGGTTTGGCTAGGTAGGGCTTGCGGGGCTGATTGTCAATCTTGAGGGCTTGAGACCTGTGAGGCTTGAGGGCCAGGGCAGAGGCTAGACTTGATGGTCTAGCTAGGTTGGGCTTGAGGGCCTGAGTGTCGAGCTTGCGGGCTCGGAGGCAGTAGGGGCTTGCGGGCCTAGGCTGTTGGACTTGCGGGTCCGTGTTGTAAGGCTTGAGGACCTGATGTTTTTGGCGGCGTTTGCCGAGCCTAGCACACTGCTAGGTAGGCGCAGAGGAAAAGAGGACTACTCAAGACACCCGGTCTTGAGGAACCTCTATATATATTTTTGTGTTTTCTGTGTTATGCTTTCTAACTTATAGATCTACAAATCAGAATTCAAGAACACCAAAAAGGGGATAAAATAATTTGAAAAACCTATTCACCCCCCCCCCCCCCCCCCCTCTAGGTGATAAGTTGACACCCAATAAACAACACCAACATCACATCCTCAAGATCTCATTATGAGATTGAATCTGAGCTGATTCGGCAATATGAAACCTTGTGGAAAGCTTTCAATAAAATCAAGAAACTCCTCAAAGTTCAAGCTAAGGAATTGGACTCCTTGAGAACTACCCACTCTGAGCTCTAGGAGACAACTGAGAAGCAAGCTGCTGTGAGCAAGGAAATGGACAGACTCAAGGAGGCCACAAAGCTTAAGAGTGTTGAACTGGCTCAGAAGAACAAGGTCATCAAGGACCTTGAGGAAATGCTGTTGGCTGAAAAGAAAATTGTAGCTAGCTTCTCAAAACCTAAGACTGTACTTCCTATTTTTGACAGCTTCTCTGCACCATTCAGAGCTGGTGTAGGATTCAATAAAGAAACAGTCAAGGGTAAAGCCTCTGAAGGGCAACCCTCTTTCAAGAAGGTGTTGTTGGCTTCAAATTCCTTTGAACAGGATTTCTCATATGGTCATCTGACCAATTCCTGCTCAGCAAGTGGCAGTAAGCCCTCTATTACCAATAGAAGAGCAGGCTTTGGGCTAAGTGCTCTCAAGGTACCTCATGAGGAGATTCAGATGAAGAATCCAGGTCCCTTTGTCCATGAACCTAAAGAAACAACACTCAAAATCAAATGAAAGGTTGTTCCTACAAAGCCTGTTCCCAAGAAGGTGAACCACAAGGTGGTGAGACCAGCTCCACTTCACACTCACACCTGTGACGTTCACCTAAGACCTATCAGGCCAGTTGTCCCCACTCCTGCACACCATCATTATCATCCCACTCAGATGGTGAGGCAGAAGAGAAGATACAACAGGTTTGAGTGCTGGTGGAGTGGGAAGGTGGGTCACTTTGCCCTGGACTGTTGGTTCAACCCAACAAGACCTAATGCAAAGAGAGTACAGACCACCCAGTGGTGTAGTGTCCCAGTTTATCTCCCTAACAGAAACCAAGGGCCCAAATCAAATTGGGTGCCTAAGGGAAAGTAATTTTTCTTGCAGGTATGTCCAAATGCCAACAAATCTCACATTTGGTATTTGGACAGTGGCTGCTCCAGGCATATGAATGGAATAAGGAGCTACCTAAGAAACTTCACCCCGATGGAGAATGGACCAACAATGATATTTGAAGGTTCGGAAAAAGGGGTGACCAAAGGCTATGACAACATCTCAAATGGAACCCTATCTCTCACGGTAGGACTAAGCATAGTGAGATCAGGAGAAAGTCAAGCTAAGTGCTAAAGAAGCCTCTCAACAAGGGATGAACATGGGCTAAGCCAAACAAGCAATTGAAGATGCTTCTCGACGACACACTTAATCATCTTGATGGAATAATCCATTGTCTCAACGACATGAGTCCTATTTCGACGACAAATGGATCAAGTTGGAAAGCAGCATATCGACGACATGTCTCGACGACATACTGGCGCATCATCTAAACAGGATACGACTACTTAACGCGATATTGGATCGACTAATCTAAGCCATCCATCAAATCTTCAGAAAGCACGATAAGGTACGCGCCTCCTCATCTACCTCCACTATAAATAGAGTGAATGCTTAGGATACAAATTACGCTCTCATTTTCCCTAAGTCATTCCACCGATAAAACTTTGTTCCGTATTCGACAACTGTTATCCCTCCCATTTGTTCTGTAATGGCTCCAAGGAAAGAAGAAAGTTCTATAGTCTCAGGTTGTGAGCTTCATCGAGGAGGCTTCAACTCTTGTTCAGAAGAAATTAGATCGGTGATAGGATTGCTGGAGTCCGCGGGACATGAATATTTGCTAAGTGAACCTTGCGTTCTTCTCCATCGTGAACTTCTGGAATTCTATGGAAATGCAAGACTGAACAGCTCCGCAACCTCAGTGAAGTTAGTGGTCACTGGGGAGAAAGTGAAAATCACCGTGAAAAGCCTGGGAAAAATGTTGCATCTGCCTTGGTTACCAGCAAAAGAACTAGAGGAAGAGGTATCCTCTAAAGAACTCTCCGCAAGTTACACCTGGTGTGGACACTCAGGAAAGACCTAGGAGTCCATTAAAAGGGCAGACTTCAACCAGAGAGGAAAGCTTCTCGCAGACACAATCGGCAAACTCCTGCTCTACAAAATGGGTTCTCAGGACCGGATTTCTAAAGAGATGTTTATAGTAATGAGCAGGGTTATCCTATCCAAAAGGACAGACTGAAGGGAGCTCCTGTTTCAAAAGATTAAAAGTAATCTGAAGACCCCATCCTTTGGGAGAATTCTAAGCAGCTTCCTGCTGAACTCCCTTGGGGAAGTGATCAGCAGGAAGATGGGAGTGCCTATGCACTACTCCAAAAGGCTAGACTCCAAGATGCTGGACAGATGGGATAGGTCAATCTCCAAAGGACCTCAGGCAACCTCCTTTGTTCAGTAGAAGAAATTGAAGAAAGATGTCAGGGAGCTTGTCTCAGCGGAGGAGGAGTCCTCCAGTAGATCTGAGGAGAGAAGAGCCCCACCTCAGCAGACCCCTTCACAGATTGAGGGGGAGATGCCTCGCCCCCAGAGATCTCTGAGAAAGAAGCAGCACCTGCCAACAAAGAGGTGTCTGAAGAATGGAGTAGCCCTATTCCGTCCAGTGATCCAGTTGAGGGGAGACCCACTCTGGGTGCTCATCCCAAGATACTAAGAAGGGTGAGGGGGAGACCCATCTGGAGTGCTCTACCCTAGAAGAGCAGGATGAAATTTTCCACCTGGATATCATCCCAAAAACAATAACTGAAAGTCCAAGACAAGTGCCAGAAGCTCTGGAGAATCCCGAACCCTCCCTTGGACTAGAACTGGCTCTTAGCAGCAAGATAGTGATAACAACATAAACTGATCCACTGTAGGTAATCAATCCTAAGAAATTCACGGTTCAGATAAGTGACTACCTATCTGACAGTGCCCATGAAGAAGCTCCAGAAGAGAGAGTTTCCCCTGAGGCTGAGAGGAATGCTGCTGGACCATCCTCTGCTCAATCAGGATCAATGTTTCACATGATCTCAGGATTACTAAATGCTCAACGACAGAGGATGGAAACATTCATCCTCCAAACAGTAGATGGATTGTGACAAGAAATGAAGGCTGAGCTGAGCACAATAACGAAGGTGATACTTCATCTCAACACTTAGTATGCTCACGTCGATCACTTAGCGGCTCCAGCAATGGAACGTGTTGGTGAAGAGGTCAACAGGGTAGACCATCAGACCCATGAGCTCCTGAGGAATCAGCTAACATTCACACGGAATGTGGAGGATGCATTTGGGGAAATAGAGACGTCTGTCCATGCTGACAAAGATCTTATTCTGAACAGGATAAATGTGAATACTCACCCTCTGGATACCCATCTGCTGAAAGTCAGAAATAACCTGGATGCAACTGAACAACAAATTAATGAAATGCTACTTTCAGGACAGGAAAACCTTATTGATAGGGTTATTGAAGAAGTCCTAAAGGGGGATGTCACAACCTGCATTTTCCCGATATATTTCACATATTCTCAGTGTAGGGGAACATACGCGTCATGATGCTACGTCATGCAGGGGATAACTACAGACGCTCAGTCAAACACTCTTTATGAACCTTCATACAAAATATAGGTATCTTTAAGTCAAAAGATAATTTGAGCTTCTTTTAGGTTGGGACCGTGTCCCTCGGTCCTGTGGAATACTTAGTCCACAAATAGGAAATATACATACGCGGCGGAAATATAGGTTCATTTACCCTATATAAGCACAAAGACCAAGCCTGTCTTCAAGAATAACACATGCCTAGATTTATTATTTTATATATATCTATACTATATATAAAGAAATCCCCTTATCGGTGTAATGCTCGGCCAACTAATATTCACCGTTCGATAAGGAGAGAGAAAGAGAGAGGGAGAGAGGGGAGAGAGAGTGTGGGGCCCACAATTAAGAGAGAGAGAGAGAGGGAGGAGAAAGGTGGGCGGCATCTTTGAATTGGAGAGAGGGGAGAGAAGGAGTGGGGCCCACAATTAAGAGAGAGAGAGGAGATGAGAGAGGGTGGCGGAATTGGAGAGAGGAAGAAAGAGAATTAGTGAGAGAGAAATGAAAAAAAATATATTTTATAAAATCTAAATATTTTAAAAATAAATATTTAATATATATAATATTTTAATATATATATAATATATAATATATATTACAGAAATTTTTAAAATTAAAATACATAATTTTTATTATTTTAAATTTATAATATATATATAATACATAATCTTTATATATAATATATTATATAAAATACAGAAATTATATAAAATACATAATCTTTATAGTATATAGATATAAATTAAATATAATTAGGTGTGTGCCGGTGGCGGGTGAAGGCCGCCGGTGGCGGGCGAAGCCCGCCGAGGGCAGGCAGGGTACCGGGGGCGAGCGAAGCCCGCCGGGGGGCGGGCAAGATACTATCGCGCGGGGCACGGGGGCCCCCGTGCACTATCACTCGTATATATATATATATATATATATATATATATATATATATATATAAGAAAATACTTAGCCCGATTTCACAATAGATGTTACATACTAAGATAAATTATGGTATGCAATCCTTACCAAAAGTACCTCATCTAATTTAACAAGATACGCATTTCCTAAAGAGCAACTGCAATCTACCTCAAGGGTAGTACAAAATAGTAGCATCCCGCAAGTCCACGGAATACACAAAAGAAACCTTACGGGCTTCTACAACTGAAATGAGCCCACAAGGTGACAACATGAAGGCGAAACATCTAGGACTGCTCCTCACTAAGAGACCCTTTACCGGGGACCGGACAACGCAGCTCTACCACTTGCCTTAACTACTGACCCGAACCTGAACCTGGGGCACTCAACAGAAAAGAATGCCTCAGCCAAAAAGGGACCAAGTAACAGTTATAATAAGAACATCATTAAATAACAAGAGTAATATGCAGTCAGGAGTAAGGCACAGAAGTAGCAATGTCAAAGAGCAAAGTTCGTACATGAATAGAAAAGTAAACAAACCCTACCAAGTTGCTTGCATGATAAGTTGGAAAGAAGGACTGTGGTGGGGGCCTGATACATCCACCCACACTCCAGCCTACAAGTCCACTGTGGTGGGGGCCTAACATATCCACCCACACTCCAGTATTAAAGTCCACTGTGGTGGGGGCTGATAAATCCACCAACACTCTAGTATAAAAAAGCCACAGTGGTGGGGGCCTGATAAATCCACCCACACTCCAGTATAAAAAGCCACTGTGATGGGGGCGTGATAAATCCACCCACACTCCAGTATAAAAAAAAACATTTCAATTTATACTTATCAGCAGCATACTTTGTTTAGCATTTTTTTAACGGTGGCAAACTAGGCCCATACAAAGGAACCATAAGGTAATTCTTACCTTGGAATAACCAAAGAAGTACTTCCAAACAGCTGAAGAGTCAGTACAATAACTGAAAGGATTCACAATATTACAAGAGGAGTCAAGAGGAATCAAAGGGAATATTTCCCACTATACGACCAGAAAGACTCAAGAAAATGAGTAACTACCTCATTACTAGGCTTAATAAACCAATCAAAAGGTCTCAAGATAAAACAGTCAGGTTACAAAAAAACAACAGTGAGGAAGAAGCAATACTCCTCACAAAGAAAAAAACCACCTGAGCAAAGAACTCAATCCAGGGAACCAAGAGGGAGACTACTAGATGCTCAAAGCTTAAAGGATAGAAGCAAGCATTAGAGCAAAAAATTACACTGAGGAGAAAAAAATTGACGGGCGGTCCCGTCAATTTTGACTTAGCGACACAGGAAGCAATTTCACCTGCTTCTTCCGTCGATCGACGGGTGGTCTCGTCGATCGATGGGAGGTCCCATCGATTGACGGGAGGTCCCGTCAATCGACAGGATCCCCGTCAATTTTTACTTAGCGACACGGGGAAGCAATTCTCACCGATGCTGCCGCCGATTGACGAGCAGTCTCGTCGATCGACTGGAGGTCCCGTCGATCGACGAGATCCCCCATCGATTTTGACTTACTCAGAATCCAGACACAACAAATTCTTCCTGTAAGAGCAGAATCAACATCAACTTTCTTCTTGGAACATACTTACAGGAAGTTCAAACAGCAGTGAAAGTGGAGGTTAGATCTTAAGTTACTGTAGAGGGGGGGTGAATAGAGTATTAAAATTTGTCCTTAGTATTTATAGTGTAATTAAAAATAGTGTGATATATATATGTGTAAGCAGAGTGAGAGATATAAACAGAATAACTGAATAAATAAAAGCACACAACACAGCACAAGGAAATAAACACACACAGAAGACACAAGGAATTTATAGTGGTTCCCCAATAAATCTGGGTAGTCCACTCTTCTACCACCCTTTGGTAGGAGTCCACTGGGAGGGTTGATCAGGTGCCCTAACACCAAGGTGATTTTGATCAGGTGTCCACACACCACAGAGCTTTTGATCAGGTGGTCAAAACCAACAGGATTTTTTGATCAGGTGTCTTGCCACCAAGGAGCTACACTTTTGAAGGGAGTATTAACCCTGTACAAGAGAGGTGATAAAGTGTTATAGTGTTCTTCTTTGTCAAGATGCTGAGAGAAGACTCTAGTGGACTTGTTGTAAAGCTCCCCTGTCTGATTGAAGTATTTGACAGATGTTGGAGAAGCTTTCTCTTGAAGACACAAAATCTGTAGCAGATTGATCTGGAAGAACATGTTCTTCAGATTCCTTGTTGCTCTTGTAGAAGACTTGAACTTGCAGCAGAATATCTGAGAGATGGATCTTGAAGATGATGTTCTCAGAAGGAAGATGAGTGCTGCTTGAGGAAGAAGAAGAAGACTGAGAATAATAGACTGAATGTTCTTCTTCTTTCTTTCTCAATCCTTGTTATTGTCTTTCTGTATTCTGTAAGTAGTAATAATTTGAATTCTGTCGAGAGAGATAAGACAATAATGTCTGTCTTAGATATATTCTATTTTTGGAATAGAATAATCTGTCTTTAATTCTTTCTTGGAATAACAACAAAGACAAAACGATTTTGTCAGGTCCTTTAATTCCTTAGCCGTGAAATACTCCTTAGCATTAATTTTCAACGGCTATTCTTGTCTTGGAACAAAGGAAAGAAGGAATATATTTGAAGAACATAATATCTTTACTTGCCTGCCTTGAATACGTCCAAATATATTGAATATATTCGTTGGAGTCGTCGATCTGAGTTCAGAGTGTCGACAAATAACTAATATAAATAATCTGGACTTGTATTTGTCGAACTAAGCTTTAATACAGAATTTGTCGAGCTCTGGCTGGAATTTGTCGGACGCTGCTCGCCATTTGTCGAACGCTGCTCAGAGAATGTCGAGCGCTGGAACTATCCATAATACTTTAGTCTGCTGAGACAAATTCGTCGAACGATGCTAGGCATTCGTCGAACGCCACTCGACATTTGTCGAACACTGGGAACTTAAATTTTTCCTTAAGTTCTAGCTACTCTAACAGCCTAAAAACTTGACCCTTAAACTATACAATGGGGTCAACTTGATTCTTAGTTAAAACATAGTGATCCTAGCCCAAATTAGTAATAGGGTTGTTCCAACAATCTCCCCCTATTTGGGTTAGGATACTATTTGACAATCAATCAAATAAATACAAATAGAAAAATAAACAGCAGAGCATAAAAAATATATCTGACAGAATGAAAATTCATTTCAGCAGATAGAATGAAAATAGTGCTCTGAGTTCATTATCATTACAACAAAATGTTAAACAATAACAAAATAAATAAGTCTGAACCTTTTTCACTTCTTAGGTGTTTGAAGATGATTATCCTGTTAGGATCTTCAGATTTCTTCTTGCTTATAAAGAGATCTT